>JAJDFG010000208.1:92500-225000 GCA_021039105.1 Scomber colias | reverse complement strand
GAAGGAAAGAAGGAAGGAAAGAGGGAGGGAGGAGGGAAAGAAGGAAGGAAGGAAAGGAGTAAGGAGGGAGGGAGGGAGGAAGGAAAGGAGGAATAAAGGAAGGAAGGAAAGAAAGGAAAGAAAGGAGTAAGGAGGGAGGGAGGAAGGAAAGGAGTAAGAAGGGAGGGAGGAAGGAAAGAAGGAAAGGAGGAAGGAAGGAAGGAAAGGAGTAAGGAGAGAGGGAGGAGGGAGAGAAGGAAGGAAGCAAGGATGGAAGGAGGAGGGAGCAAAGAAAGAGGGAAGAAGGAACAGTCAAAAGACATGGGGTCAATTTGACCCGGGAGGACGACAGGAGGGTTAATTGTTTCCATTTCACTCAAATATAAAAAAGAAAAAGAAAAAAGTCAAATTTGGGGACAAAGTGAAAGTAAAAGTGAAATGTGCAGAAATGTTTCTTTATTCAAGAGCATATAAATACAATCGAGTGAGCTAACATGTAAAAAATAATAATATTAATCTTAAAATTCATTTGATTTAGAAGTTATATATATCGCTCGGACGACCCGTTCAGACCCGTTCAGACCCGACACCTCCACGGTCAACTCGTGAGCAAAGAGTCGCCGAACACGTTTCCGTACGAGGTTTTGAGGAAGTGAACGTAGCTCTGCAGACTGCGGTTCGTAGCGTCCGACTGCTCCAGTCTGTCCTTCAGGTTCTGCAGCTGACTCTGGAAACGACGCTCCATCTGAAACACACACACACACACACACACACACACACACACACACACACACACACACACACACACACACACACACACACACACACACACACACACACAACACGGCTGTGAGAGTTAGACCTGATATATTGTCTCTTCCTCCCTTCCATCCTTCCTTCTTTCTTCCTCCCTTCCATTCTTCCTTCCCCTTTCCTTCCTTCTTCCTCACTTCCTCCCGACCTCCTGATCCGATCAATGTCGTCATGTTCAAACTTTTTGCAGATGCTCCCGTTGCATAGATTACAGATGGCTTGAGTTTTATTGGAGGGAGGAAGGAAGTAAGGAAGGAAGGAAGGAAAGAAGGGAGGAAGAAGGAAGGAAAGGAGGGAGGGATGAATGAGGGAAGGAAGGAAGGAAAGAAGGGAAGGAGGAAAGAAAGAGAGAAGGAGGGAGGAAGGAGGTAAGGAAGAAGGAGGGAAAGAAGGGAGGAAGAAGGAAGGAAAGGAGGGAGGGATGAAAGAGGGAAGGAAGGAAGGAAAGAAGGGAAGGAGGAAGGTAGGGAGGAGGAAAGAAAGAGAGAAGGAGGGAGGGAGGAAAGGAAGGGAGGAAGGAGGTAAGGAAGGAAGGAGGGAAAGAAGGGAGGAAGAAGGAAGGAAAGGAGGGAGGGATGAAAGAGGGAAGGAAGGAAGGAAAGAAGGGAAGGAGGAAGGTAGGGAGGAGGAAAGAAAGAGAGAAGGAGGGAGGGAGGAAAGGAAGGGAGTAAGGAGGTAAGGAAGGAAGGAGGGAGGAAGGAAGGAAAGAAAGAAGAAGGAAGGAAGGAAGGAAGGAAGGAGAGGAGAAGGAAAAGAGGAAGGTAAGGAAGGAAGGAGGGAGGAAGGAAGGAAAGAAAGACGGACAGAAGGAAGGGGGTGAAGGGAGGAAAGGAAGGAAGGAAGGAAGGAAGGAAAGGAGGAAGAAGGAAGGAAGGAAGGAATGAAGGAAGGAAGGAAAGGAGGAAGAAGGAAGGAAGGAAGGAGGGAAGGAAGGATAGATTACAGATGGCTTGTGTTTTATCTGTCTCATTTACTCTGAAGATGTTCCACAACACCGACATGTTTGTTTGAAGCCGACAGTTAGTTTTGAGCCCTGTCAGGATGTGACGGACAATAAAGTTTTTTGAATCTTGAATCATGAGCTGTCGGAGTCAAACTAACATGTGGGTGTTGTGGGCAGAGGGATAAAACACAAGCTATTTAACAATCTGTGCAACACTAAAGAACCTCGTGGGGAAGCATCTGGATAGGGAACACGAGGAGGAGAAGCCGAGTTTAAGAAACGGAGCGATGTGGACAAAGGAGACGTGATCGGATCGGTGATCGGTTTATTTAAACTCACTAATCGGTGATCAGCCCTAAAAATCCTGATCGTGTGAAGCCTAGTCATTATGTTTGGGGACAGAGTTATTCACCTTTAACCCTTTATAGGACACTCATTAAAAGGAAGGGAGGAAGGAAGGAAGGAAGGAAGGAAGGAAGGAAGGAAGGAAGGAAGGAAGGAAGGAAGGAAGGAAGGGAGGGAAGGAAGGACGGAGGAAGGAAGGAAGGTAGGGGGGAGGAAAGAAAGAGAGAAGGAGGGAGGGAGGAAGGGAAGAAAGAAGGAAGGAAGGAAGAAGAAAGGGGGATGGAGGAAGGAAAGAAGGAAGGGAGGAGAGAAGGAAGGAGGGAGGAAAAACAGATGGAAGGAAGGAAAGGAAGAAAGGAAGGAAGGAAGGGAGGAGAGAAGGAGGGAGGGAGGAAGGAAGGAGGAAGGAAAGAAGGAAGGGAGGAGAGAAGGAGGGAGGGAGGAAGGAAGGAAAGGAAGGAAGGAAGGAAGTAAGGATATTTTGGTATATTTACAGTACATAAGTTACCAAATATAATTATTTGCCCAATAAAGGGTTAATTCTTCTTCAGTCTCCACTCAGGACGAGCACAGTGAAGAATGGAGGACACTACTCACTGAGCCAATGTGACATGAATAGCCTCTTAGCTGCTAATGTGAAGTGTGGCAATACTGAGGTCAAAGGTCACGTCCATGTATCCTACGATAAGTCCATATATAGACATGATGATGACTGATAATTACGTTATAGTATGATAAGTTGTTACAGAGCTGGTAAGAGTTTTCCATTTGCCTTTTTTCAGTTCACTTCAATCTCTTCAGTTCATGAGTCAAAAGTTTGTTTGTGAGCCACAGAGTCGTCCGTGTGTTCATTTCTCTTCTAGCTTAACTCTTCTAGCTCAGACTGTCTAAAAAGGCGCTGACTAATAATGACAGCATTGAATGGAGGCGTACCTCCTGCTTGCTTCGCTGCAGTTGACTCATCTCCGTTTTGGCTCGGCTCAGCTGACTCTGCAGGTCCAGCGCTTTAGACTGAGACGCTCTCTCCTTCGCCAGAACTCTCTGCAAGCCGTCGTCCACCTGCAGGGTTAAACGGTTTGTTTATCATTACAGAACATTTACAGAAAGCAAAAGCTGTTTAAATGCAGATACTGAAGATAAACATGCATGTGAGTGTTGATTTAAACCTTAACATACTGTTCACATTCTGACTCATTATTAGTCTCAAACTCATTTTCATTCAAGGGCCACATACAGATCAATTTGATCTCATGTGGGCCGGATCGTTACAAAGATGGAGGGAAAGAAGGAAGGAAGGGGGGAAGGGAGGCAGGACAGAAGGAAGAAAGAAAGGGAGGAAGGAAGGACAGGGGGAAGAAAGAAAGGGAGGAAAGAAGGAAGGAAGGACAGAAGGAAGAAAGAAAAAGAGGAAGGAAGGACAGTAGGAAGGAAGGAAGGACAGAAGGAAGAAAGAAAGGGAGGAAGGAAGGACAGCGGGAAGGAAGGAAGGACAGAAGGAAGAAAGAAAGGGAGGAAGGAAGGACAGAAGGAAGAAAGGGAGGAAGGGAAGAAAGACAGAAGGAATGAAGTATAGAAGGAATGAAGGATAGAAGGAAGGAAGGACAGAAGGAAGAAAGAAAGGGAGGAAGGAAGGACAAGGAATGAAATAAAGAAGGAATGAAGGATAGAAGGAAAGAAGGAAGGACAGAAGTAAGAAAGAAAGAAGGAATGAAGGATAGAAGTAAGAAAGAAAGGAAGGAAGGAAGGACAGAAAGAAGAAAGAAAGGGAGGAAAGATGGAACGAAGGAAGAAAAAGAACACAGGATGGCAAATGGGCCGGATCGCACCCCTCGGCGGGCCGTATCTGGCCCGCGACCCACATGTTTGACACCCCTGCTCTACACCAATTCACGTTGATAAATTTCCCATCAGTCATTAAAACATGTTTAATGATTAATCTAATGGAGAGAGAAAGACATTCACAATCACTATTTCATCAAATAGATAGATTTCATTGTTAAAATTTGATTATTAACAGGCACTGTAGACATGCACACACACTTCAAACCAACTATATATAATTATTGTGGCCTTTTGCAGATTTGTGTAAAGACGTGTAGACAGAAAATACAAAAAAAAAAAAAAAATACTAATAAATAAATAATCTTTTATTATTCATGTTTGTTTGTAACATGTTTTTCTGCCATAAGACTCAGACATCAGACTGATGTATTTTCAGGTATTAAAGGGTAATATGATAATATTACTTCAGGGTTTTTCTGCACCAACAAAATAAAAGCAGGATGAGTAGTGGAGGAAATGAAAAAGGGTCGGGCAAAGAGCCAGGATCCATCAGACTGATAATAACCCACCGCACATCTCAGCAGCTGTTAGAGCCGTTTAGTATCAGGTTCATTATTAGAGGCGTATGGATATGTTCACTAGTGTGGTTCATTATTAGAGGCGTATGGATATGTTCACTAGTGTGGTTCATTATTAGAGGCGTATGGATATGTTCACTAGTGTGGTTCATGATTAGAGGCGTATCGATATGTTCACTAGTGTGGTTCATTATTAGAGGCGTATGGATATGTTAACTAGTGTGGTTCATTATTAGAGGCGTATGGATATGTTCACTAGTGTGGTTCATTATTAGAGGCGTATGGATATGTTCACTAGTGTGGTTCATTATTAGAGGCGTATGGATATGTTCACTAGTGTGGTTCATTATTAGAGGCGTATGGATATGTTCACTAGTGTGGTTCATTATTAGAGGCGTATGGATATGTTCACTAGTGTGGTTCATTATTAGAGGCGTATGGATATGTTCACTAGTGTGGTTCATTATTAGAGGCGTATGGATATGTTCACTAGTGTGGTTCATTATTAGAGGCGTATGGATATGTTCACTAGTGTGGTTCATTATTAGAGGCGTATGGATATGTTCACTAGTGTGGTTCATTATTAGAGGCGTATGGATATGTTCACTAGTGTGGTTCATTATTAGAGGCGTATGGATATGTTCACTAGTGTGGTTCATTATTAGAGGCGTATGGATATGTTCACTAGTGTGGTTCATGATTAGAGGCGTATCGATATGTTCACTAGTGTGGTTCATTATTAGAGGCGTATGGATATGTTCACTAGTGTGGTTCATTATTAGAGGCGTATGGATATGTTCACTAGTGTGGTTCATTATTAGAGGCGTATGGATACGTTCACTAGTGTGGTTCATTATTAGAGGCGTATGGATATGTTCACTAGTGTGGTTCATTATTAGAGGCGTATGGATACGTTCACTAGTGTGGTTCATTATTAGAGGCGTATGGATACGTTCACTAGTGTGGTTCATTATTAGAGGCGTATGGATATGTTCACTAGTGTGGTTCCCTATTAGAGGCGTATGGATATGTTCACTAGTGTGGTTCATTATTAGAGGCGTATGGATATGTTCACTAGTGTGGTTCATTATTAGAGGCGTATGGATACGTTCACTAGTGTGGTTCATTATTAGAGGCGTATGGATATGTTCACTAGTGTGGTTCCCCTGTTTTGTTTATTCATGATTTTATATAAATAAGTCAAGTCGTGAATAAACAAAAACACTTACAAGCAGCATGAGTGATTCAGGCAAACATCCGGCGTCACAGTTTGGTAGTTATTACATAATCTGATCCATCAGCAGGTTAGATCACTCTCAACATGCATTTATGTCCATTTAACTTGTATGACAACAAAATGCTACAACAGAGATGACGGTCAAAAAACTGTATCCTTCACGCCGGTAACACACCTGTCTAAACTTATGTAACCCTTACATTGTGTTCGGGTCAAATTTGACCCATTTTGACATTTTACAGCTTGTAAAAACACCAATAATTTATTTTACTCCTTTTCTTAAAGTGGCTCATGTAGCGATGCTACAAATGTTCGTCCATTGAGGCTGTTCTGGGTTAAATTTGAGCTGTATCTACTGACATGTGTTTTAGTGAAATGAAGAGTTAATAGTTTTAATAAGATAGTAGTTATGAGGATTTCTTTTTAGGACTGATGGCTCTAATGCAGGGATGTCAAACATGCGGCCCGTGGGCCAGACCCAGCCCGCCAAGGCTTCCAATCTGGCCCACTTTCCTTCCTGTCTTCTTTTCCTTCCTACCATCCTGTCATCTGTCCTTCTTTCCTTCTTTGTTTCCTTCCCTCCGTCGTTCCTTCCTTCCTTCCATCTTTCCTTGTCTTCTTTTCCTTTCTTCATTTCCTTCCTTCCTTTTTGTCTTTCCTTCCTAATCCCTTTTCCTTCCTTCCTTCCTTTTGTCTTTCCTTCCTATCACTTTTCCCTTCTTTCCATCCTTGTTTCCTTCCTTCCTCCCTTCCATCTTTTTATTGGTCCGGCCCACATGAGATCAAATTTGGCTGTTTTGTATTTCCTCCATAAATGAGTGGTGTAAAAGCTAAAAACTACACTCTCTCTGCTCTCTGAAACATTAATCACACATTTATTCATCAGTCAGATCGACTATTGATTGACTTTTTATGAAGGGATTCTTAAACCGGGTCAAAACCGACTGCAATGGTGTGGAATATGAACTTTATGTAAGGGTTAAACCTTCCCCTAACTCCACACACGACTGTGGAGGCAGGTGGGCGTGGCTTTGGGTAGTCAGCTGTAGGAGAGAGGGAGAGAGAGAGAGAGAAAGAGAGAGAGAGAGAGAGAGAGAGAGAGAGAGAGAGAGAGAGAGAGAGAGAGAGAGAGAGAGAGAGAGAGAGAGAGAGAGAGAGAGAGAGAGAGAGAGAGGCTGAGCTGGTGTAAGCTGAATCATCATTCTCTCTTTGTCTCTGCAGCAGCGGCTGGACTGGGACGAGCTGCACGTGGACAGAGCAGCCGAAGACAGGGACTCAAAGTTTAACCCTCCTGTTGTGTTCGAGTCAAGGAAGGAAGGGAGGAAGGGAGTAAAGGAAAGAAGGCAGGGAGGGAGGGAGGAAGGAAGGAAGGAAAGAGAAAGGAAGGAACGACAGAAGGAAGAAAGGGGGATGGAGGACGGAAGGAAGGGAGGAAAGGAAATAAGGAAGGGAGGAAGGAAGGATGGAGGAAAGAAGTAAATAAGGAAGGAAGGTAGGAGGGAGGGAGGGGGGAAAGAAGGTAGGAGGGAGGGAGGAAGGAAGGAAGGAAAGAGGAAAGAAGGGAGGAAGAAAGGAAAGACGCAGGAAAGAAGGTAGGAGGGAGAGAGGGAGGAAGGAAGGAAAGAAGGACAGAAGAAAGAAGGAAGAAAGGAAGGACGGAGGAAAGAAGTAAGGAAGGAAAGAAGGAAGGAAGAAAGGGGGATGGAGGAAGGGAAGAAAGAGAGAAGAAGGAAAGAAAGAAAGAAGGAGAGAGGAAGCACAGATGGAAGGAAGGAAGGAAGGAAGGAAGGAACAGTCAAAACAGACGGGTCAATTTGACCCGGGAGGACGACAGGAAGGTTAAGTTATGTTTTTGTGGAGAGACGGGGACACAGGAGCTCCATGACAGTTTAGTTTCAAATTTTAAAAAAAGTCTAAACGACACCTGCCTGTCTGTGGTTTCTGCTGGGAAGCGACTCTGCTACAACCACAACAGGGAACCGCACACACACACACACACACACACACACACACACACACACACACACACACACACACACACACACACACACACACACACACACACAACATTGAACCTGATACCGAACGGCTCTAACTTAATATTTGACAGTTTCAGACCTGTCGTTGTGCGTCGTCCAGAGTCTGCTGCAGCTGCCTGGACAGGACGCTGCACTCGCTGACCTTCTCCTCCAGCTGCTGCTGAACGCTGCGAACGCTCGCATCCTTTGAGATGAGAGCATCACACATCTCTTTGTTTTCTACCTTGATGTCGTCCAGCTTCCTACACAAGCAGACAAATCAATAGAAATCAGTTTTTAATAACACATTTAATGACTTTTAAGACCTTTTTAAAACCGCTTTAAGAGACCTAATAATGCAGAAGCAGGGTTTTACTGTTGGGTTGAAATGTCATTTATAAAAGGCACTGCAAGAGTTTCATTATAGTTCCAACTGCTGATTATTTTTACTTGTTGATTGGTTGGTTATGTAAAATAATCAAAAAATAATGATACAGATGATAAATAACATATATAAAGCCTTAACTTCTACAATTTCAGATATTTTAACACATTTTTAGACCTTGAGTATCAAAAATCAAAAGACTTTTTAAGGATCCGCTGCTGCTTCAAATCTCGTGCTTTGATGCTACAGCGATCGATTCACGTCGACTGTTTGCAGCTTATTCATCACCTCTCTAAGTTGTAATTTTTCTCCTTGAGCACGTTGTTCTCCTCCTGCAGCAGCATGTTCCTCTGCTGAAACGTCTCCAGCTGAGAGCCCTGCTGCTCCACCTGCAGATCAACACAATCCTGCTGTCAAGGGCTGCAGATACAGGACTCCTCTGTGTGTGTGTGTGTGTGTGTGTGTGTGTGTGTGTGTGTGTGTGTGTGTGTGTGTGTGTGTTGAAATGGATACAAGTGAATCATAGACTGTATAAAAGAAATGGATGCAACATCCGTGACGTCACCCATTGGTTTGTGGACTGCTGCTCGGAAGTCAATAGTTTCTAATCTAGGCAGCGCCATCTTGAAAATTTCAGGTGCATGCTGGGAAAAATAAAAACACGGATTCTACTTATATGGGCATGAGGTGGGGCCATGGGCGGAGCGGGGAGGTTGCTATGGTTGCGAGGGCTGGATCTCGAGGACATTGGTCAATCAACCTGTCAATCAGGACGTAGCCACGCCCTAATGCATACCCTGCTTTATCGTCACATATAAAATCAGGGAGGCCAAAATGTCCCAAATGAACATCATACTGCATTGAAGAAGGCTTTAAACTAGCGATTGAGACCATAAACACATTTTGAAAACGTTTACTGAGGTTAGAAATCAAGTGAGAAGTTGGTGAATTCTCCATTGACTTGTATAGAGACGGTCGCCCCCTGGTGGCCTTTTGATAGAATGCAGCTCTAAGTTACTTCCGGTGTTGGCCTCATTTCAGAGGACCAGAACTCCACGCCTGGAGTGAATATAAGCAGGTTATAACACACGGCTATCAGCACCTTGTGTCTAACTTCAGACAGGGCGGCGTTATGCTCCGCATTCCTCCTCTGGTGCACGTCGGCGTCTTGCTGAGCTTCTCGCAGCTGCTGCTCGGTCCTCTTCAGTCGGTCGGGCAACGTCTCCAGCCCTCTGAGTCGGCCCAGCAGCTCCCTCCTCACCTGCTCCTTCTCCCTCTCCAGGCTCGAGCTCACCTCCCGCGCCTCCTTCTGCGTCGCCTCCAGCTTCAGGCAGCACTCCTCCGATTCCAGACGAGCTGACTGGACCTAAATGGAGAGAGAGAGAGAGAGAGAGAGAGAGAGAGAGAGAGAGAGAGAGAGAGAGAGAGAGAGAGAGAGAGAGAGAGAGAGAGAGAGGGTTTTGTGATTTGAGTGTACTAAACCTTTTGGCTCAGGGGTGTCAAACATGTGGCCCGCAAAGGAGCCCAATCCGGCCCACTTTCCACTTTCCATCCTGTCTTCTTTTCCTTCCATCTTTCCATCCACCCTTTCTTCCCTTCCTTCCATCTGTCCTTCCTTCCTTTCATCTTTCCTCACTGTCTTCTCTCCTCTTCCTCCCATCCTTCGATCCTCCCTTTCTTCCTTCCATCTTTTCATCCTGTCTTCTCTTCCTCCCTTCTATCTGCCTTTCCTTCCTTCCTTACTTACATCTGTCCTTACTGTCTTCTCTCCTCTTCCTTCAATTCTCCCTCCCTCCCTTCCTTCCTCTCTTCTTTCCTTCCGGCCCACATAACATCAAACTGGGCTGTATTATTTAAGCGACCCTTGAATGAAGATGAGTTTGACTGTCACTCTCTCTTATCTGATTTAACTTTAAGCCTCAGTTGTTCTTCAGTTATGTGGGTGTGAAGTATCTGAGGGAAAACCTGAACCCTGAGGTTAAACCGGTCAGGAACTAGTACACCGGTCTCTAAAGCGAAGCAGCATCACTGAGAATCACACTCTACCTTCTTCTTGTATTTCTCCACCAGGTTTTCGTGCTTTTTGATCGTTGATTTCAGCCGTCGGGCTTCAGACTGCAAAACTCTGAGCGTCTCCTCAGACGACGTCAACTGACCCTAAAATATGATGATGATGATGATGATGATGATGATGATGATGATACTTATATTAAACGTCACCATGATACAGTTTCTTTGGTCAACAAGAATTATGAGGATGATTACATATTTCAGAATTATGTAGTATTATGTTATTAAGTATAAATTAACACAAAGCTCTAATAAGAAAGAACAATAGAGGGAAAAACATTCAAATACCAGAAACTAGGGCTGGGCAATTAATCGAAAAATAATCAAACCGACTCTAATCGACTTAATCTTGCTCATGTCGATTAATCGTGGTGTTCACTGTTGCCATGACAACAAAGGTTGCATATCTTTAAGGGATTTGAAAACTTGTCTCCAGTGATCATTTTAACCCAAACCATGATCTTTACATAGTTCTAATCAAGTCAACTAGACATTAACCACAGCTTAGTCACAAGTCTTGAGTCAAGGGAGGAAGAGAGGAAGAAGGAAGGAAGGAAAGGAAGGAAGAAGGAAGGAAGGAAAGGAGGGAGGAAGGAAGGAAGGAGGAAAGGAAGGAGGGAAGGAAGGGAGGAAAGGAGGGAGGGAAGGAAGGAAGGAAAGGAAGGGAGAAAGGAAAAGTGGAAGGGAGGAAGGAAGGAAAGAATGACAGAGGAAAGTAGGAAGGGAGGAAGGTAGGGGGAGGAAAGAAAGAGAGAAGGAGGGAGGAAGGAAGGACAGAGGAAAGAAGGAAGGCAGGGAGGGAGGAATGAAGGAAGGACAGAGGAAAGAAGGAAGGGAGGAAGGCAGGGGGAGGAAAGAAGGAGGGAGGGAGGAAGGAAGGAAGGACAGAAGGAAGGAAGGAAAGAAGGAAGGAAGGAAGGAAAGAAGGACAAAGAGAAGAAGGAAGGGAGGAAGGAAGGAAAGGAGGGAGGGAGGAAGGAAGGAAGGAAGGAAAGGAGGGAGGAACGAAGGAAGGAGGGAGGGAAGGGAGGAAATGAAAGAAGGAAAGGAGGAAGGTATGGGGAGGAAAGAAAGAGGGAGGGAAGGAAGGAAGGAAGGAAGGAACAGTCAAAACACGAGGTCAATTTGACCCGGTAGAACGACACAAAGATTAAAACATGTTTATTTTCTCTCCCTAAAGATCCTCATGTGTGAGGGCAGCAGTGGAAAATACAAAACTAAAGAAACTGTGAAAATACATCATTGTTCATCAAGGGTGGAGATAATCGTTCATTAATCGTAATCGAGGTTAAAAGTTCAATTAATCGTGATTTAGATTTTTGTCATAATCACCCAGCCCTTCTTGAAACTAAAATAAATTTAACATTTTATGCAACACTCTCCATAAAATATAAAACAATGAGGAAGATGATGAGTTTCTAAATACAACTAATTCTACTGATTAATGACAGACAGGTATTTCAGACAGTTTAAAGTTGAGGATGGAGATTAGTGTGACGGTACCGTGAGTCTTTGGTTGTCCAGTTTAGTGGAGGCGTTTTCAGCACTGACAAGTTGAAGTTGATCTCGGAGCTCGTCTCTCTCCGCCCGGCTCTTCTCCTCCGCTGAGCGCAGCTGGGAGCTCAACTCACTCACCCGCCTGCAGAGACAGCAGCGGGAACATAAAGACTGTGTCATGTTTTCATCTCAGGGCTCATCAATGATTTTATAGTCACATTATAGTCATTTCTCACAGCAATGAAACTAAAGCTACTCTCATTCATTTAATGACAGAAATGGTTTTGTTTTACTCTCACAGCGATTCATTTTTATCAGTTCTTTAAAACTGCTTCATGAAACTTTATTGTTTCTTTATTGTATAAATGACTTGTTTACAGAATCAAATCAACTGTATCACACGTCCTCTGATCTTCTCTGTCTGGTAAATGTAAATATTTAACCCTCCTGTCGTCCCTCCGGGTCAAATTGACCCTATCTCTTTTGATTGTTCCTTCCTTCCTTCCTTCCTTCCTTCCTTCCTTCCTCATTCCTTCTGTCCTCTCCTTCCTTCCTTCCTTGCTCATTTCCTTCCTTCTTCCCTCGTTTCCTCCCTTCCTTCTTTCCTCCTTTCCTCTCTTCCTTCGTTCCTTCCTCATTTCCTTCTTTCCCCACTTCCTTCCTCATTCTTTCCTCTCCTTACTTACTTCCTCTTTTCATCCTTCCTTCCTTCCTTCGTTACTTCCTTCCTCCTAATTTCCTTTTTTCTCACTTCCTTCCTCTTTCCTCCCTCCCTTCCTTCCTTCTTTCCTCCCTTCCTTCATTCCTTCCTCATTTCCTTCTTTCCCCACTTCCTTCCTTCCTTCCTCTTTCCTCCCTTCCTTCGTTCCTTCCTCATTTTATTCGTTCCTTCCTTCGTTTCTTCCTTCCTTGACCTGAGAACAACAGGAGGGTTAATGATATTTAGAAATTCAGTGAAACAGCAGAGGCAACTTGGGCTTTTCAAACTTTTCTCTTTTTATTAAATCAAATTATTTGGGGGCTTTTTATTCATATCTCACAGTGAACTGGGATTGTAATTCTCCTGTCTTACCCTTCTTATTCTATTTTATTTTTTATTTTCTGTTCAACCTTTTAACCTTCCTGTCGTCCTCCCGGGTCAAATTGACCCATATGTTTTGACTGTTCCTTCTTTCCATCTGTCCTTCCTCTCTCCTTCTTCTCTCTTTCCTCCCTTCCTTCTTTCCTCCTTCCCTCCTACCTTCTTTCCTTCCTTACTTCTTTCCTCTGTCATTCCTTCCTCCCTTCCTTCTTTCCTCCCTCCCTCCTACCTTCCTTCCTTACTTACTTCTTTCATCCGTCCTTCCTTCCTCCCTTCCTTCCTTCCTTCCTCCATCCCCCTTTCTTCCTTCTGTCGTTCCTTCCTCTCTCTCTCTCCTTCCTCCCTGCCTTCTTTCCTTTACTCCCTTCCTTCCTTCCCTCCTTTACTCCCTTCCTTCCCTCCTTCCTCCATCCCTCCCTCCCTCCTTTCCTTCCTTCCTTGACTCGAACACAACAGGAGGGTTAAACTTCTACTTAAATGTGTATTTTTACACTTTACATTTTGCCCTCATGCCTTTTATGTTGCAGGTGAAGTTAAAACCTGAAGAGTTCGGTTTAGACCTGCTCTATGTGTAAAGAGCCTTGAGATGACTTTGTTGTAATTTGGCGTTTATACAAATAAAGATTGATTGAAGAACTTTGATTTGCTTTGTTGTTTGAAGTTAATATACATAATAATACATCTGTTATCTGCACAGTGAAACTATTACCTTAACACCTATTTCTATATTATTCTATTTTTCTCAGAGTACCAAACTTAAGAAATGTAAGCTTATTATCAAGTTTCATACATTTTATTACCAGTTAATAAACTAACTTCTAATGATGGTGACTTTATGTGCGCTACATGAAGATTGTTCCATAATCTTTTGAATAATATAATCTAGGGTTAAATTTAGATCGTTTATTTATTAAAAGCAAAATCTCAAATATTTTTATAACCAAATGTTTTAGCGCTAGAGGATAATGTCTGTTAGCTCTGACACGTTATATGAGAAATTCAAATGTTTCAAAGCTATAAGAAATTAAAAGAAACAAAAATCCACAAATCCTTATAATGCACAGAGTTAATAATCTAATACAATTATTGCAGGATTTTTCCCAGAGAGCCTTCAGACTGCTGTGCACCTGCTGACGTGTTAAAGCATCAAACTGGGTTAAATGTGTGTCTGACTGCACTCACAGTTTGAGAGCAGATATTTCTTCTTCTAGCTGTGATTTAGCCGTCGTCTCTTTGGAGTGACGGAGGCACCAGTCCCTGGAGGTGGACAGAGCTTCGGCCAGCTGGGATTCCTGCAAGATGAAACACACACACACGCACACACACACACACGCACACACACACACACACACACACACACACACACACACAAGAAGATTCATAGTTAAGCCACTTAAACCTAGCCAGTGGGAAAGTGTCATTCATGCACAAGCTCAGCCATCAAAGAAGCCACACTCTAGTATTTGCAGGTCGAGTTTTTCACTAAAGTACTGCTTCTGAACCAAGAGGCCGACTGGATTTCCTCTGAACTTGATTTTTGATTCTGTGTGAGCCAGAGATCTCGGTGGGAAAAATATAATTTGTTTATAACATATAATCCAATGATACCTTTAATAGTTTTGCATTATTACACCGCATCCTGACATACAGCGAGTAAGCGAACCGTTGACGAAATCTGTCCTGATATGCAGCGTAACGATTTTATCACAAGTATATTAAACCAATCAAATTATTGAGGGGCTAGCTAGCTTGTCAACAGGAAGCAGTGTGTACACTTCAATCAATAAGAAGTGTTTAGGGGCGGGACACGGCCACAAAATTTCGCCCAGATAGAGACAGAGTGAGTGATTTTTTGAGGGGTGGGGGCTATGTCTCTCGCGGCATGTCAGGAAAGGCTGATTGAAAACTCATTTTAAATCACTTCTTCTCGCTAACGTCGCTGTATGTCAGGATGCGGTGAAAGAAAATGATCTTTAGGGAAACATCAGAAATGGGTTGTTTTTTTTGTCAGTGTCTGTGTTTGATTGACAGAAATCACTCCATATATTTACTATACAGTGCTCTTCATTTACCCTCTGCCATTTTATTTGAGTGTCCAGATTAGGGATGGGTCACGATTTTCAAATATTCGTATACTCGTTACATTGTAAAAAATCGAATAGTTAATGCGACTAAAGCATAAATAAATATATGAACTATCGTCTTTTTATCTCCTTTTTTGGCGTGCAGTTCAGCTCCTATCCACACGAGGGCAGTATAAGATTAACTATAACGGTGTGGATGGGCTAACGTTAGCTAAATGCTCTTCTACAAACGGAGAAACATGCAGAGACTAGTACATCCGTCAAAAAGTTCCGTGTGGAACAACTTCAAAAAAATCAATGAAAATGAGGTGCAGTGAGTTAAGGGTAAGGATGTGGCGCAGACCATCATACTCTGTTTTATAGTCGTTTTGGGTATAAAAATAAAACAAACAAGTTGTGAAATTAGGAATGGATCTCTCTCTCTGTGTGTGTGCGCGCGTTATGTCACTCCCCCCCCCTCGATTTTCAAATAGTGTTTTTGCTTGAAATGCCCATCCCTAGTCCAGATGCTGAGTGTGTAAACGTATCCATTTATATTTTGCCCTCAAATATTCCACCATCCCATTATATACAGGACAGCGTCTCTGCTACACTGTGATTTTCAGACATTGTGTTGAGGAGAGGCAGTAGATCTCTAACACCGACCTTCTCCTGCAGTTTGGCGGCGAGCTGCTTGGCCGACTCCTCGGCTCGCTCGGCCTGCTGGGTAAGAAGGGCCAGAGCCTCCTGGTCATGCTGGTCCTGCTTCTGCTCCTCCTCCCTCCGCTGCTGCTTCACAGTCTGCAGCTCCTCCTGCAGAGCCAGGAACTCCTTGTACTGCTGCTTGTAGCTCTGCTGCATCCTCTGCTCCACACAGAGAGAAAAGAGAGAGTGATTCACAAACCACGTCTGAGGTGGGATGAAAATACGTCATTCAGGGTTTGTAGCTTGGATTTAAAACAGTTACAACAGAGATGAAGTTCTTAGAGTGAAATAAAAACATCAATGTTCCCCACCATGACAATGAATTATGTCAGATTTTGAAATGTGATCTCTACTGAATATAGAGCATGTTTAGAGCATCTTTCTGAATTTCTCGCATAATGCTGTAGAAACAAGGCGGAGGTCTCTGGCGCAACTTCACCTACGTCCAAGGTGCACGGAGAAAAGGAAAAAAGTCCAAAAGAAAGTCAAAGCCCCAGCAACACTTGTAGTGTAGAACAACTTTATTAATAGATTAATAAATTCAAGATATATAATTCAGACCTGAACATAAAGGCCACAAAGGAAAAGCAATCCAAGCTCTGGCCTGACCAAACATCAAAGGCTCCAACTGCAGAGCACATTTCACACCAACTGGCAGCAATGGCAGAGACTTTGAACCAGGCTAAAAGTTGTTATAATTGTTGTTCTTTGACTACTTATTGTGTCATTTAATTAAGTTTTTAAGGTGAGAAACCATTTAGATTTCCATTGTGTGGTCAATTTATCCAAATAATGTCTTTTCAGAGATGTGAGGAGCTGTTTCCTGGGCGAGACCAGCTGGTTGTTTCAGCCAATAAGCAGCCTGAGAATTTGTATAAACCAGCCCTTTAAAAAGGAGGAAGGTTTTTAGCTCACATCTGAAATGTGTTGTGACATCGACAGTAACATTTATTTCACAAGTTCAGCGTGATGTGAAAACAGCTGGTCCACATCCGACAGTTGAAGTGTGTGTGTGTCTGTGTGTGTGTGTGTGTGTGTGTGTGTGTGTATCTTCTGTATTTTCTTAATGTTCACAAACCTGAATCTGAGCAGTCAGGTGTGTTTTTTCCACCTCTGCTCTGCTCAGCTGAGACTCCAGATGGTCGCGGGTCGACTCCAGAACTTTTGAAAGCTCCTCCGTCGTCTTTACGTTCTCCTGCAAAAGACGGAGGCGAGCAGAGGATGAGTGGGATCACCTGTACCGTACATGAACCGGTAAATGACTGCGTGGGGGGAGACATCAACCTTTTTCTACCAAGCTTGGATGAAACACAGGGAAGGTTTTAACCTTTTCAAAATCCAAATGCTCGGCAAGCTTGAAGGCCTCTTTCTCTTTGTCGGTGAATTTGGCTAAAAGTCGCTGAAAGACAAGATTCACAGAGCGTTACATGATCAGTGAAGGGAAAGACAACACTGTATGTGACCTGCTGATTATTACTCACAATGTTCTCTGCTTCGGTGTCGGCCAATCTGATCTTCAAGGCATCTTTCTGTTCTGACCACACCAGCGATTCTCTCTGTCCATACAACAACACAGCATGTAAAAAACAGTCAGAAGAGATTTACTGTATGTAGACGTTGAGTTTCCCTCCAGTACCTCGTGTTCACTCCACTCTCTGAGGAGCTCTCGAAGGTTGTGGTTCGTGTGGTCGAACATCTCTATCTTCTCTAACAACAACTCCTGCTGCCGTCCAATTGAAGCCGTGTGCAGCTTCAAAGGCCGCTTCTCCTAAAAATAAAAATCATCACCATCATCCACCCCGCACACATTCATTATCTTTCTGACCTGCTGTGTTTCCAAAATGATGATGGACTGGTGCCTGATTACCTTAGCGAGGCTGTCGATACTTTCCTTCAGGGTTGTCAGCTGATTGGCTACTGCAACACCATCAATCTCTGCTTCTACGAGCGCTCTCAGGAGCACATCCACCTTCCTGCCCTGAGCGCCAGCATCTCCTCTGAAAGCAAGAGGACAAAAGTCATTTCAGTCTGTTTTAGGGATCTACACATTAACAGATCAAAATAATTCAACTAAAAAAATGAAATTTCCTTCACTTATTTTCTGATGTTTAATGGATCAAATGATTAATTGATTAATCAAGACAATAATAGGCAAATTAATCACCAATTAAAATTATAATTATACTATAAATTCATCAGTTTCAGCCCTTGTAATGTCACTAAATCATGCTTGTTGTGACACTTTCCACTTTCAGAAGATTAAAGAGGACATTCAACTTAAGAAGAAGAAGCATTACACATTTTTGAGTGGACAGGCCCTTTAAATGACTTAGTTGTATCTACTGTCACAAAACTATGGCTCTAACTACAATATATAAACTCTAAATAGAGTATTGTCTGTAAGCCATTTTGTGTTTCTCATTACATTATTGGCCAAATTAGTTTGAGTCTGTTGAGAAAAAGAAAATTATGATGGATGAATGCAAAGAGTTTAAACCCAGCGGTGTGTTTTATGTCGAGCAGCAGTTCCACAAAAGATAACTCAAAGAGAAACTGTGGCGCCGACTTATTGTTCATCAAAAAAAGAACAGCAAATTTACAACTCTTATTCTTAGATTAAAAGGAAGAAGAACATAATGAACACTTTACAAAACACACTCTACTGCTTTCTGCTCTATTTTCAGTAACAGATGATACAGACTGATTTTTCCTTGTATGGTGTTAAACGACGATGTGACCCAGGAGAGTAGTCCTTGATTTTTTTTAATTTCAAAGGGGACTGACAACAAAACCTGCCATTTATCACTGATATGATCATTGCAGCTGCTAAACTGTCTGGGGGGGGGGGGGTTCTCACAGTCTAAATTTGGACTTTTAACCACCTAACAATCACAAAACATCTTCAGAAATGAAGAGTAGATAACTTTAATAATTATTTTTAACTCAGACATTTTCCATCTGCTGAGGTGTCTCTTACTTCTTTGATCGATGGTTACTTTCTTGCTCTCTGAGTAAGACGCTGAGGTTTTTGGATACTGCGGCCAGCTCTTCTTCCTGATCGCCTTCATCACGCTGGACGCCCGTCTCATCTTCGGAGTGATACTGACCTCTGCTTCCCTGGTTATAAGACAAACAGAGCTCATGTTCAGTGGACACACAAAGATGAGGTTGAATTTGATTGAAAAAAAGATTCAAGTTCTGAAGTGGGGTTTGTAATTAATGATCATTTTTCATTACCAATTAACTCGTACAGGTCCAATTCAAAATATGCTTGTTCAGAACGGGACCATTTCTTGGCTTACAGCTGCCACTTCAATGCATAAAAAAATGAATACTCTTCATGTATGGTATGATTAATCAATTAATCATTTGTCTATAAAGCGTCAAAAAAATTGTGCAAAATGTCTGTAATAACCTCTTGGGGCCAATGGTGATGTATTTGATCTAATTAACAGTCCAAACTAAAAAAACATTCAGTTTACCATCATATATGACACAGAAAAGCTTTAATCCTTACATTACATTTGAGAAGCTGTAACAGGCAAATAATTAGTATTCAAGTTGTGTATAGAGCGCGTAAACACCATATCATGGTTTCAGAGGACTTTTGAGAAACGTGGATATGCTACTTAAGAGTACTCCAGTAGAAATGTTGATGTACTGTATATAACTACTGTGCGACGAGTTTCTTAATATTCTCTGCTGCTAGATAAATCAGTGACTGAGAAGTGGACACAGGTAATCAAGAACCTGGACACTGTAAGCATCAAGTGAACAGAGAGCAGAATAATCAGGTTTCGCCATATCCAGAATACTATTGTACATGTAAACTCAGTCAATTACGAAAAAGATTTGATTAATTAACTAATTTTTACAGCACTGAAATAGTGAAAAATTTCAAGTACTGTCAAATTCCCCATTAATAAAATGAGCTGTGTATCAGTGAATAGTTTTCATTTCAGTCAATTAGAGCTTTAACATCCTTTAAAGTCTCTAGTAACTTTTTATGTGCTTATTTATTTGTACAATATAGAATCCTCTTGTAGTTTCAGAGGCACATTCTGCTTATTCAATGACTTAAGACGATTCACTGTCCATCAATCTGTCTATATTACTGCAGGGTTTCTCACAATTTGGTTTGTAATGATTAACTACTTTCAGGAATAAATGTAAACCACTTCTTTAACTTCTCTAACAGTGTAATCCTGTCAAATAAGCTGTATATGTGTTTAAAATATCATATATGTTGGTTGTGATTGAATGTATAGCATGGCAGTGAAAGATAAACACTATAAAGAGACCTGACACGTGTATGAGCCCACATCTCTTCTGGAGGACAGTCTTCCTGGAGGAATCCATGGCGCCCGGCCCTTTGACCTCCTTCCTTCTCCCTTCCCCATGGCATCTTTTGTCCTGTTCTGCAGAAAAAAAGAGGAATTCACAAGCTTGTATGAGGCTTCAGCAGTCTGAGTTAATCATATCAAGTGATATCTGGCACATTTACAGTCTTTTTAACATCAAATTCCCTCTTTGTGTTTCCCTGTTGAGCTGTGGTGGAAGTATAGTAAGAAAAAGAGGAACCTTGGTACTAAAAACACTGTAACATTGAAAGATATCTCTGTGAAACATCATATTATCACCAGATAAACTTTTAAATACATCTTTGCATAGACTGTTTACATTATAAGTGCATTATGAAGGGATCTTTTAATGGTCAGTATAAACAGGAGGAATGATTACAACAAGAAAAACATGTTTCAGTGTTCTTTTGGGTTACTTATTGTTGTTTTAAGAAAGACTTGACTATTTGTGACCCTGTCTTGCGCAGATGATGCATTTCATATTTAACCTATTTGTTTATATCTAAGATTACAAACTTTCTATGCAGGTGGGATATTTAAAACGTCGATCAAAAACTGACATGTGAGTGACAACGTAGTATTGTGTTTCCACTTTTAATAAACAAGTGTAACTCATGCTTGTAACTCTGGTTGTTTACCTGCGGGGTCTTGCTGGGACTCCTTCTCATATGTACATGTACAGGTGTGGTCTCCGGTACGTGGACATGAAGTGGCGGCGCCGAATCCCGGGTTTTCATTGTTTCCCGACGTCAAAACTGCCCTCGGAACACTTTTAGGGCCGACAAATGCCCAAAAGAATGACTGTAGTTAAACAACAGCTCATTTGTAGCGTGTTAAACTACGTTTTTCTAACAAAGAAACTACATATTTCGCTTGGTTCCCATGGTAAATCTCGACTGTTGCCTGTATGGAACGCTCGGTTGTTTGGGAAGGCGACAAACGAGCCCTCTGATTGGCTGGTTTGCAACATCTCGTCCTGTGATTGGTGGAGAGGAATTCTTTTTGATAACCGTTGCCAGTGGTTACCATAGACCGTGACGGTTAATGTTTAAATCGAACGTTGAGAACGCGTCTATCTTATTGCGCCATTTTCTTCAAAATAAAAGCCAATTTAATTTTCATTCGACGTGCTTTTTGGGGGGGTCTATATTATTATTGTTTTTCGGAGAAAAAATACCAAATTTTAAAAAAGGAGGGGAAAAAAACTTAAAATGACGGTGATTCCACAAAAAAATGTATTTTGGAGTTGAAATGAGACTAAAATACTGCTTATATTGATTTTATTTAATGGCTTCGTTACGTAAGTGTTCGTGTACGCAGTTACAAAGTAGGAAATGGTAGAGATGACTGATTTCCTGTTTTTCTGCACGGCACTTCCGAATATTCGCTATAAGTCGTTGTTTAAGTTCATTAATCACCATTATAGTTATATAATAAATATCCAACGAGTCTTAACGTAAACGAGTGAAAGGCGAAGTTATTCATTTAGTGCATTTTTTTTTAGGGTTGGGGTTTTTCTCGATAACCAAACGACTGATCGATGTTCAGTCGACGCGCTGTCTCGGGTAAAAACAATAGCTAGTCAGTGTGCGGGGTCCATGTGCGTGCAATGAGATTTAACCGGGGCCTGTGGCTGCTCGTAAAGCAGTTGGAGAGGTTAATAACGATGCATTATATTTCCTTTGTGCTACTGTGTTTTCCTGCTGCATACCGGCCCGGTGAGGCTTGTACAGCCGGGAGCAGCTCCGACACGCTGCTGCTGTGCAGGGCGTGCGGACACGAGCTGGCTGTCGGGACAGACATCCACTTCGTCCCCAGTCGTCTGGCTCTCTCCAGTCGCAACGACACGCAGCTCGGAGGTCGGAGGGTTAATATACAGCTTTTTGAAAACCCCCACGGACACCGATTTGAGGTGATCACGTTCAGAAACGCGGACGTAACGCAGCATTGGCCGGCAGATAAACGCTTCTCCTGGTTCCCTGGGTACGCATGGACCGTGGCCACCTGTCCTCGGTGTAATACTCATTTAGGTGGGTACAAACCTGTGATCATCCTGATGTACAGTACATATCCTCAAAAAAAAAGTTCACCTTTTAAAGTTAACCTCAAGTTTTTAAGGATGCACTCTAATATGAGACAATAATCATCAAGAAATAAACATCTTTAAAAACCTTTTGCTGCCATATGCCACTTTCCCCCTCCAATATTCATAACTATGACTAAGCATAGATAAACTTTTAGAGTCGTTCTTACTTTTAAAATACCTTTTATCTATGTCCCAATTTGATATAATCATATTCTGTACATCCCAAGTAAGAATTACTGTCTCGTGTATGGAAAAGTACTTGAAATTGAAGTGAAAAAAGCTCAAAAGGTTTGTTAGATTAAAGTAACTGTGGGTACATTTTATGAAATACCTTTTTATGTAGAGCTGAAACTATTATCAGCAGATCAACAGATTCAAAAACTAGAAATTTTAATGCTGACTTGGACTGTGGGAAGTCGATAGGAGAACCAGATGCAGTGATCTCCCTCTCTATATGCATTACCAAGATAAAGTGTAGTGAATTAATTATGGATTATTTACTATTGTATTAATGAGTCTACATAAAGACTGAGTGCAACTTTGAATTATTAAGTTATTCAGTTTTATGAAATACTATAAATGTGAACCAAATTGGCATTCAGTATTTGGTGTAACAATTTACAAACATGTCAAAATAAAGGTTTTCATTGTAATCCTATTTTATACTTGCAGCCTTTCCACCTCATTTAAGAGACCCAGTCGTACATTATTTAAAAGGTGATATATGGTGTGGTGCCCATTTAAACCTCTTATAAAGTGATGTGTTTTTAGCTGCTGATTTCTTTCTCGTTCCAGGTTGGGGTTTCCAGCCCATCAACTGGCCAGACACAATCACAAAAACCAGATTTGAGGAGTCAGAGCACACCTTCCTGGCTTTAATCACCCATCAACTGTTAAGAGAAGACTTTGCCTCGAGCCTTCTCGTGACCCCAAAATCTTTTGTGAGCTGATGTGCGTTGACTGTAAAATTATAAACCAGGTGCCTTTGCTGCTACCTAAATCTATTTTTTAAATAAATAAATTTCTATGCACCTACTCGGTTTGAAGACTCCCACACATGTATACACAGTAAGTTTTATTATTGTAACAAAGCAAGTTGTACACCTCAAGTTTAAAACAGTTTCTTTTCCCCCCAGCGGAAAAGGAAAGTGATTAAATGTAAATTCTGTGAGATAACAGGTCTTTTTTTTTTAAACCCATGAAGCAGTGGGGGCCAAAATTTACAAGCTTGATTTTTTTTTCCATTTTGTTCTTTATTAGAAATGTCATTCAATTTTCATGGATATCTGTAAAACAATACAATGAAAAAAAAAAAAAAGTCCCATAGAAATGGTGTCAAAATAACCACTCTCCCCAATAACCAACATACTCCTGCCCCACCCCAGATTACCCCACCCCCCTCCCCCTAAACATTACAAGTCAAAAGGAATGAGCTGGTACTCGTTAACCACATAGGGGAAAAATAACAGTTTTTTTTCAAGGGATCAACACCCCAACTGAAAAAAAAAAAAAAAAAACATTATGGTGAAAAAAAAAAAAATAGGGAGGTCTGCTAGAGCTAGGTCACTACACCATGGCTTTAGTCAATTTACCACACAACCTTTAACAGGAGGAAATATGTGTGAATTGTCTTCAAATTCTACTCAGGATGCCGTGCTGATTCTATTTTTATACTTTTTTTTATTATTATTTTTTTGAGATGACTTTGGGGGATGGTACTCACAATTCAGGGCAAAGTGCCATTGGCCTTAGATGAGTCAAAGGAGAACATAACATGGCACCAACAGGTGAAGAGGCTTCAGAATGTAAAAAGAAGCACACACGGATTAAAAAAAAAAAAAAAAGTTTAAAAAAAAAAGTAAAACCTTTGCTCCCGAACATGAGTGGAAAAACAAAATAGGGAATAGAAGGTTGAGGGTCTGGGTAGGTGATGTTTTATCTTAGTCGTCTTCTCCCTCGTCATCCTGAAAGATCAAAAGATAACGAGTCAGTGGAGGCTTAAAAACAACTACTGCAACAGTACTTCTTCTCTCAAGTTTGCTTTTACCTCTCCATCTTCTCCATCATCCTCTTCATCTTCCTCTCCATCTTCATCACCCTCCTCATCTATGTCCTCCAGACCCTCCTCGTCCTCTTCATCATCCTCACCTTCACCCTCTTCATCATCCATGTCAGGAACCTGTAGATGAGACTCACTTAGTGTTTGCTTTTCTTCTGCTCTGGTTGATCCTTAAATTTACTGACACTTTAGAACAATTTCCGCTTACAGAAGGGAGCGAAAAAGTAGAGAAACATGCCACAAGCAGCGTTGCATCAACAACAGTAACCATTCAGTTTTCTGGCAGTTAACATACCAGGTAGTATTGCAGTGGGTTTGGCCAGATGTCGTCCTTGATGACCTCCCCAAGCTCATCAGCGCCGGCATCGGCGTGATCAGTGAACCAAGTGAAGAAGCTCTCTGGCTCTTCATGTTGCCTCTTCCTTCCTGCTTTGTTCTGTGTCTGGCTGGAGCGCTTGGTCAGGTCCTGCACAGAAAACAAGTCAAACAAGTTTACAAAAAAAAAAAACAACCTCTGGAGTTAGGTCTGGCTGCTATAACGTCAGCTAAGAGCCCAAAGCTCTCAAATCAATTCAGGAAAAAACATAGATGGAAACTCAGTATATTAATATATGCATTGATAACTGGTTACAAGTTTCCAAAAAAAAAAAAAAAAAGGCTCCAAGTATAACTGGTTTTAAGTGTACTTCGCTGACTATGCAAAAAAACTTTAAATACATACCTTTCCTGATTTCCATTTGATTTCTGTTGACTTTGAAGATGGGTCTCCGCTCTCGTTCAGATGGAATTCTTTGGAAAGTACTTTGTTTTCGAAGTACGGATTTTCATCGAAATACTAAAAAACACAAAATGTGACCAGGTAAGAACACACGTGACCAAAAAACACCTCCTTCATGTTGTGTGTGTGCAGCAAAAAAATACATACAAAATCTATTCTGTAGCCCGACTTGATGTCTTCAAACTCTGTCACCTCCACCCGGCTCAGGTAATGAAGTGCTTCCTCATCTTCCTCCCCCAGTAGGGCAGATACTGTGGAACAGATTATAAAAGAGACACTTTAGCTCCAAACATGTCTAAATGATACAAATGCTTTCATGACTTCCCTTAGCCATACATGAGCAATGCAGGCCCCGAAAGATGTGTTACTTACCTTGTGGATGGTTGACAAACGTGGTGACCCAGAAGTTGGGGATTTTGGCGATCAATTCTGACCTCTTCTGAAAGAATGGCTGACGGAGTTTGTTGTATTTCTGTTCTACTTTGAGGATCTCCTCACTGGCTTGCTCGTTCAACCTGACAGACAGAAAAAAAGAAAGGGGGGGGGGGGTTAACAGCAGATTGTGTTAGCACTTGTGTTAGTTCCCCTTTTTGCCAAAGATGTGCCAACATCTTCAACTTTACTGTTAAAAAGAAAATCTCAGGTACAAGCTGATTAAATCAATGTGACAAATTTGTATTACCTGTCAATTTCATTCTGAACTTCGTCAATGTGTTCAATAGCTTCTTGCTGCTCTTTCTCTGTGGAGGAAAAAGTAAAAAGAACACAAAAAAAAAACAAGTTTTAATACAAATGAATTCAGTGACCAAGACAGATTTATATCTAAACTGAAATTATAGTGTGCAACCTCATGCCCACGGTCAAAAGATTAAGAAACCCTAGGTCTTCCTTTAGCTAATTCGAAGTTGCCTTAATATCCGTAACTAGTTAACTATGATCTGAAAAGCTACCGGAGCTCTGGGTGATGTTTTTTGAGGCAGTTTTCGGTGATTAGAGCATCTTAAACCCATCGGTCCTCCAGAGGTTAGCACCCTGTGAGCGGCCAATGGCTGCAGCTCTGAGCGGCTCAGACACTCACCGTTTCCTGCCGGCTGGGACCGACGAGGCCGCGTGGTTTAAATGTGGGACAAGACCTGCACACACACACACGGGGAGCTGCGATAACGTGAGACAGAGCTGTGGGGGACGGCAGACGCCACATTAAACCTCCTTTAAACTACCCTGCTCATAAAACCCATTGCATTAAACAACCTTAGTGCATTAAAACAAGCTGCAGGTGCATTTAAACGCATCTTGCACGACTAACAAAACACAACGTCGCAGCTAACGTTAGGTAACAACAACAACACTAGCCTGCTAATGAATGCTAACGCCTTATATTAAATGAAACGATTTCCGGTTATTAAACCCCTAACCCAATAATTAAATAAAGCGAGCACGGATCGTCTGATTTTAGCTCCAGCATATTGAACAATGATCTTTCCAAGCATCGCGTACGACCACTAAAAAAAAGTCAGTATCCATCGACAGACACACACACACACTGGCCACGCTGGGTGATGCTAACATGATGCTAACGCGGAGCTAACATGGCCTCTGAGCACCGGTGTGCACTGAACAACATGCTAACAAGGCTAAAGCTACACGGTGAATACACGCAGCAAAACACTGCGAGCTGAGCCACAAAGCAAATGAGCGCTGAGCAATAAATAAAATACAACACACACAATTAGAGGTAATGGTAAAAGTGTTGGCAATGCAAGTTGCGTTTTTAAAAAGAAGAAAGTGGAAAAAATGGCGGTGAAACAGAGCAGCGAGGGCCGCCATTCCCCCTTCTTACCGGAGGTTTCGTCCGCTCCGTCATGGTTCGAGTTGAGCTCCTTTTTACTCACTTTTGCCGCCGAGGCCGACATGTTTTTCGCAAAGCTGGAGGGTTTAACTTATTAAGATGTCTAAGAGAGAGAATAATAAAGCGTGGTGGCTTCCGACTCTTGTTTCCCTCCTCCTGAATAATAGCGTTAATTCGGTGTAAAAGTTCAGCGTTGTGTTTTTTTAGCAGGGAGCCCAACAACGTGCTGCTCTCTCTCTCTCCGCACAATGTAGCTGCCCGATGAGCGAGGAAGTCACAGCAACCGCCGCTCACGCGCTCCTTTCATTACGAACGCGCCTCGCCGCCAGAGTGAGAGAGGCAGAAGAAGGCGAGCTCCGCCTCTCAAAGTAGGTCTCTCTAACTCCGCTCCAATATTCTCATTTAATCACTCTGTCCTGGCTGAAAACGACACACTATTTAATACAAACCATTAATTGTGACATACATTAAAAAATAATACTGATTTCTACAGAAAATTTCGCCGATAAAGAAAAAAAGGGCCAAACCGTCAGTTGGACCGACTCGCACTTGCGCACTTATTATTATTTAAAAAAAAAAAAAAAAAGATGCTGAATGTCAGTTGGAAGTCTGGTCAGTGCTAATTAGCCTGCTATTTTAGATAGAAAAAAGCTTAATATACAGGATATTTATGTTGAGAATATATGTCCAGTAGCTTGCGTACTAATTAATTATCTTATATATATATTTATATATATATCTATTTATTTATTTTTTTAAATAAGATGCTGGATGTCAGTTTGAAGTCTGGTCAATGCTAATTAGCCTGTTATTTTAGTGGGAAAAAAAGCCTAATATACCTAGTTTTTTCTTGCTGTAATCACTCTCCTTTCTCAAAACGACACACAATTTAATCCAAACCTCAAATTGTGATTTACACTAAAAAATATTCCTGATTTCTGTATTAAAATTTCAACTATAAAATAAAAAGATGCTGAATGTCAGTTAGAAGTCTGGTCAAATTAGCCTGTTATTTTATATTTTTAAAAGCCGAATAAACAGGATATTTATGTTGAGAATATATGTCTAGTAGCTGGCTTACTCATTAATTATGTTTATCTTGTATATATATATATATATATATATATATATATTGAAATAAAAAGATGCTGAATGTCAGTTAGAAGTCTGGTCAGTGCTAATTAGCCTGTTATTTTAGATAGAAAAAAGTTGAATAAACAGGATATTTATGTTGAGAATATATGTACAGTAGCTGGCGTATTCATTAATTATGTTAATCAACGCTAAATTGCATATTTAGTGAGGGGAAACCGTCATTTACAACTGTCCCAGTGTTCATTTGGATGGGTCAAAATGACCACTTGAATAGTTTTTTCTTGCTGTAATCACTAAATTGATCCAAACCTCAAATTGTGAGATACATAAAAAATATTACTGATTTCCATATTGAAATTTCGACCACAAAAACAACAACAAAAGCGCTTATTCAGAGCCAGGCCAAACCATCAGTTGGACCGATTTGCGCACCTATAAAAAAAAGATGCTGATTGTCAGTTTGAAGTCTAATTTTTGGTGGTGGTCAGTATTTTAGGTACGGAAAAAGCAGAATATACACCCCATTTATGTGGAGAAATATGTCCAGTAGCTGGCATGCATTGTGTTTATTGTATTTCGTTAGGGAAAACCAATCGCAGCCTACCTCTGTAGTTAAAAGGACGGGTTTACAACTGTTCTCTTCATTTGGACGGGTCCAAATGAACACTGGAGTAGTTTTTCTAACTGTAATCATACTGACATTATAAGATCCCTCTATAAAACACTCACAATGTAAGTGATTGAGGCTAAGACTGTCGCTTCACAGGTTAGTGGACGTGTAATAGCTTAATTACGACAAGTGCAGGGTGGAAAAATTACAATCTATTGAAGTGTGTCTTTTCATGCCTACATGTAACTCATATTAATGGATTTCAATTAATCAGTCAATCAATCTCCTGTCAACTTGAGCTCACCAATCTTCATTCTCCACTCTCATTTAACAGGGCAACATACAGCTGACCAGAAGAGAACAACAGCAGCCACAAAAGCTGTCATGTAGTTATGCTGAAATGTACATGCAGAGGTTTGGAGGAAAAATCTGTGTGTTTTCAGTAACAATATGTCCAGGATCATGCTCAGGACGCCTGCAGCTGCTCTTACATTCCCCCATATATGTGTGTATGCTGACTGCTATCAGTATGGTTATTATTAATGTCTCTCACACCCCTCCTTGTCAGAGCGGGTTAAACAAACCTCCTAAACGCTGCGGGATGGATGCTGCCTTGTCCCAAAGAGAGCAGCAGCAGCAGCTCTGTATTTGCCTTTTGGTTGGTGACAGCACAGGAGCATGTGGTCATGCAGCGGCCAATACCGAGCCCAGAGCAGGCGATCAACACTATCAGACGAGCAGCAAGCAGCAGCAGCAGTGCTGGCACCGGAGAGGAACTCTGCCGTCCCCCTGCAGAAACCCCCCCCCTCCTAAAAGAGAGCGAGAGAGAGAGAGAGAGAGTGGGGGATTTGGTTACAGAGCGGATGATGAGGATGCAGCGGGAAGGGGATGTTGCAGAGCAGGCTGCAGGGAGGCAAAAACAAACAGGAGGACAAGCTGCATGATTCAGGACCTCAAGATGTAGGAGCTGCATCAGGAGAGCCCTCAGTCGGAGTGTGTGTGTACGCACCATAACATCAGGGGACTTGTTGTGTTTCAAGGATAGTGAAGGTGGAGAGGCGCAACCTGAGAGGTCCCCCCTCCACCTCCACAGAGGATGATAAATTAGTCCTTATTCAGCAAGGAGCACGAGCATCATCCTGAGGTTAGTGAAGTGCAAAGTCATACTGTTTCCAGCTGATGTGAACATGTTGTTCTCACTTATTCCATCTTTTCTTTGGCACTTGTTTATGTCCAGTATGAAAATGAGTTGTGTTTGCATGCAGCCCAGCACTGTTACTGGTTGATTTCCTCATGTTCTGTCACTTGTTATAATAAACTATGGCTGCATTCATTCAGTGTGTTGTTTGTGAACGTGCTCCCATCCCAGCTGAGCTGTCAGGAAAAAACAGCGCGTGATGAAGTGAGGTTTGTTGTCTCTTGATGTGATGTCGTTATCCAGGATCAGATGTTGTCCACAGCTCAGCAGATGCTGCAGGATAGCCGCTCCAAGATCGAGCTGATCCGACTGCAGATTATCAAAGTCACCCAGGCTGGTAGCAGCAGCGGCGGCGGCGGCGGAGGAGATGGTGGCAGTGACCAAAACAGCTCCACTCATGGAGGTCAGAATCCTTAGATCAAGGGTCCCTTAGATGGTCACTGGATGTGAAAAAAACACATTTCAAAAGTACATTAATTGTTAAAATGTATTTTATGTCCCCTCGTTCTAAAATTAAGGAGCCTTACAGCCTCTGAGCTTCTTCAAGTGTATCAATTAGCTTGAAAAAGACATGAAATTATTTATTACAGTCATCAAATTCTGTCTGTCACCCATAGCAACTGCAACAACATCAACAGATCTGTGGTTACAGTTAGATTTTCTAAATGTGAGTGAATTGGCTGGCTCTTTAAAACACAGAATCTACCAGAAACAAGAAATAAAAACATAATAGATAACATATTAACATAATAAAACTCTACTGTGATTTTTGGCTTGAAAGAAAGGCTTTTGAACCTCCAAAGCTCATTAAATCATTACAAATGTGACGGGAATTCAAGCTGGAAGAAAGCTCAGCATCTGTTAAAGAAACCACTGAGTGATGGTAATGGATAATCAATCAAATCAGCCCCCCTGCACATACTGTTATTTTATTTGCTTTGGGAGAGTAAAAACTTTGCTGGCTTCTTTTTAGTAATTAGTTCTTGCTGTCAGGGGTCACTGTCCTCTCTCATTTTTTGGGATTGTAATGTAAAAACACTCATTTTTGGGAGACCAAAGTTAGAACTACTTGTTAAAGTATACAAGAGGTTTATGCATAGTGAAAGTTAAGCAGTCAGACCTCTAAATATGAATTTAAACATCTTTACAGTAAATGCATGCCGAGGATCTTTGTCTAGCCACACAAATCTTAACATTGTTTTTTTTCTGCTGTTGTTAATATGTTGTTTGAAAATGAATCATCCAGGTTAATTTAAGATATAAACATGCCCAAGCTTTTCTCTTAGCTAACAAGGTGTGGTGGGACCTGTTGTAACAAGTTGCACCAAAAAAATAGGTTTCAGTGAAGAGTTTAACTGTCCAAAAACTCTAAAATGATGCTCTTTTCTTTATCAAGGACAAAGATACTGAGTTACTGTAGGAAAGTATCTCCTATTAGCAACTTCAGTTCAGAAATATCATAGCTAGTATCAAAAACCCACATTGGTTGAAACTGTGCTTCCTGCCAACTGTCATCTTTGTGGGTGTTACTGGTATAATCCGGAAAGTGAAACCACTCTGGCAGCATTAATAGAGACAGAGAGTAAATGTGACATTTAACTCTAAACTGAGATAGGCGCCATCTGAAAGCTCTGAAACTAACATTAAAAAAAAAAGAAAAAGAGCTCTGGCTTGAAAGTAAAACAAAATGAAATGTGAGAGCAGTAAATCCTGTGCCTCATTTCCTCGACTCATATTTCCTTTGCCTGACCCTTGACCTCCTTTCCTCATGATTGATTCTTTATGATGTTGTTTGATCTGCAGCGAACTGAAGTTTTCTGTGTGCAGGCAGTTTAATTCACTGTATCCAAGTGTCAGCTATGTATGAATAAATGCTGCTGTTAATTCATTCGGGCACATTCTTCACTACACTCATCGGCACTCAATGCTTTGTTCACATTATTCATCACATTTAATCAGTAAAATAAAACATTTCTTATCAAAAACATAGGTAAGTTTAGGGCTCAACTCACAATTTATTTCTAGATGAATTGTTTTGTCTTAAAAAATGTCAGAAAATAGTGAAAAATTGTCCTTTTAATTTCTCAGCGTTTCAATGATGATCTTTATATCTTGTTTTTTATCAGACCAACAGTCCAAAAATAAAAGATAGCCAGTTTGCTATCATGCATGACAAAGAAAAGCTTTAAATTCTCAGATTTGAGAAGCTGGAACCAGTTTGTTTAACATTTTTGCTCATAAATGACAAAAACAATGATTCAGTTATCAAAACAGCTGCCTTAATCTTTCTCAAATACAAGTTGTTCCTAAATCATTATTTCTTATTAACTAGCTTAATTAATCGACTAATCGTTGCAGCTCTAGGTGAAATAACTTTTTGCCTGTAGCCAAAGTAGCGCCACTATAATTTCCTACTCACTTTAAGCAGATCCTGACTAAAAATGTTGAGAAATTATGTTTAAAAACTGAATGCTATTCACCACATAAATAAGACAAAGGGTCTGCAGTGACCCTAGCAGCTCTATGAGGCTAGAGGTAGGTGTAGTGACCTTGAGCTAAATGCTAATGTCAGCTTGCTAGCATGCTCACAATGACAATGCAAGTGTGCTGATGTTTAGCAGGAATAATGTTTACGAAAGTTTAATCTTTTTAGGGCTCTAACGTTGTGTTTAGAGCTGCAGTGATTAGTCAACCAATAGAAAATTAATCACCAACTACATTGATAATCGCTTAATTGTTTTGTGTAGTTAAAAAAAGGTACAAAAATACTCTGAAATGTGAATATTTGCTGCTTTCTTTTCTGTCTTCTGTGATGATAAACTCAATGTATTTGGGTCATTGGCTGCTGGTTTGGACCAAACAAGACACTTTAGGTCACATCTTGGACTTTTCTGATATTTTATAGACTGAAATACTAATCAATAATGGAAAAAAAAAACCCATTAGTGGCATTTGTAATTGTGCTAGCATGCTAACATTTGCTAAGTGGCTAATTAACATACGTGCATCTGAGACTGCTGGGAATGTTGTTAGTTTAGCAAATGGTTTATTGGACAAATACAAATTAAGACTTGATCATTATCAAAGTGTTTGATCCTCAGGAGGGAATGTGAATGTCCAGCTTTCATGGTAGTTTTAAATGTAATAATTGTTGAGTCATTTCAACTTAAAACAAAAAATGTAAACTTCATGGTGGTGGTAGAGGAGCAACAAAGTCATTAGGATTCATTTTCTGGGGTCCATGAACATCTGTGCAAAATTTCATGGCGATCCCTTCGACAGTCCCTGAGATATTTTGGCCTTTAAGGACCGACTGATGACCATTTTCATCTCTCGAGCCACGACAGCATTTCTAAAAGCCACACAAACACGCCTACAGCTCAGAAAATGTTAATTGGTGTCTTGTTCTATTAACTTTGCAGTATTTGAAATCTTAATTTTTATCTTGCTTTCATACATTTTAGATAAGTGTCATATAAATGCCAGAAACAGTTTTAAAAAAATGTCACGTTAAGACATTTGCCTGTGGCACTGTGGCATTTCAGAGAAAATGGGACTCACTTCAGCTATATAAATATTGATTGCAGGAATGAAAAGAGTTTCAAAGAGGCTCTATGAGGATTTGTAGCTCCTCTGAAATGAATGCCTTCAGACCGAAATGGGTTGAAGTGCTTTTACAGCCTCTCTTCCTCTCCCTCCCACTGTGTCTTTTCCTCTCTCCCTCTCTCTCTGTCTCTCCCTCTGTCTCTCTCTCTCTCTCTTTCAGGGATCTCTCCACTCACTGTCAGTCCTGTGGATGCCCGTTTAGCAGAGTTGCAGCACTACATGCAGAGAGAGAAGGATGCGTTGGTGCTGGCCAAAGATGTGGTGAAGCAGCTGGTGGGAATCTCATCGCTGGACCAGAAGGCACTGGCTGAGGTAACCCTCTCAATCAATTTTTTTCAAGTACCTCTATAACAAGGGTGCCATAATGTTGATTTTTACTTTGTGGTAAAAATAGATACAGGCTGGCCAGTAGTGTACGCAGGTGTGTAATGTTACAGTTTATGATTGTTACCAAGTTTGGAAATTGTGTAAAAGTTTGGAAACAGTTTGTAGATATTGCCTTTCAACACTGGCCTTTTTCTAGCAACTGAAGAGAGGAGGCTGGCACAGATATTTGGGACTTGTACTGAGTTTTTTAAAAGTACTCATTTTCATGTCAAAAACTTCAACAAGAGTTCATTCTTTCCCCCTAAACTGGATTACTGTCAGGGCATGAAAAAAGACCCTGAAACAGCATTTAGATCATCATGGGACATAAAAACTCTTCATTGAAAGCACACTGAAACCAAACTTTTTCAGTGTTATCAAAGGGAAAAGGAGAATATATGTACAAATAACGTAAATGAACACCATCATTTATACTTTATACTATTTTTTATAGATATTTTTGTATTAAACTGCTGTTTTCAAATTCGAGAAGGACCGCTCAACTTTTCCTTCTTTTCATGGAATCAAAGGTTTCCATGTATTTATTTTTTCTCAAGTATGTTTATTGAGTTTTCTTTCTTTTTTTTTTATAGACACAGGAGACATAACAATAACAAAAAGTTCAGCACAACATTGGTCTGTACGATGAGAAATATACCTCAGCAATACAATGCATTTTTTCCATTTCCCCTCCTCCCATTTGTAATTACAAATTAAAATAAAACCCAGATCACAATTACAACCTATTATAACCTCAGAGGGGGGTGAAAATACAAGGTTACTAGCAAGGTACAGAGGAAGAGTCCAAGGCTAGTCAAGGATAATGCTCGAAAGCGCTGAAGCAACTGTGAAATTGGAGAAATGGAAATATAAAGTTCAAATCTTAATGAACTGCCCCTTCAAAGAGTGAAGCAGACAGGTCAAGTCTAAAAATAATTTATTAAACTTTTGCGTGAGTTGTGTAATCTATCAGAGTTAATGTCAAGTTTTTTCCATTCAGTTACACGGTGTTATGCTATGCAGTCAAACTTTGTTAAACTCACAAAATCTTATACCAAAGTTCCAAAATCGAAATATCTGTAAGGCTGAATATCGGAAAAATATACATTAGATGACGCCTGACACATCTTAAATATTTCCATTTTATGTCTGACCCAAATTTCATAGTCGGTATTCCATATAACACATAAGAATCCATATTTCGGTAAAAGGTCAACTCACGGTGGCACTACAGCAAAAGCCAGGTGATCACCAAAGTTATTGATTAATTGTCTGGTAACCATCATCTGAGGACCATGAATGCCTGTGCAGACTTTCATGGCAATATCCAATAGTTGTTGAGTTATTTAAATCTGGACTAAAGCAGCTGGACTGACATTGCCGTGCCTAGAGCAATATCGGTAGCATGGATAAAAAAAACGGAACAAATAAAAAACATCTGAAATAGTCAGCAGTGTTGTTTTCTTTTATATTAAATGAGCTAAAATAAGAAAATCCCTGAAAAAAGGTCTCAAAGAGTTAACTGAAAATGTAAAATATGCCAAGAAAATAAAGTTTGTGCAAAGTCTGGTCTTGATTAGTAGCTGTGTCAAAGAAGTATGGCACTGTTTAGTTAAATACTGATAAAATGGAAACTGTCCCAAAAATCCCAAACAGCAGTGTGTTTTTAAAAAAGACCACATATAACAACACATTGTTTAATCCTCCCATCAGGCTCAGTCCCGGGTGCAGGAGTCCTCCCAGAAGCTGGATCTTCTGCGGTTGTCCCTGGACAAATGCCTGAAGGAAAAGAGCCAGGAGCCTTTGGAGGAGCCTGCTGGAGAAGTCGAGTCATCATCGGGACCCCCCAAGTCTCCCCAAAACGCCGGACCTGGGTGTCCTCTGTCCACCTCCCCGTCTATCTTCTCTATTAGACCTGCCTCTTTAACTGGTATGGTCAACGATTGAGCTGTTAGACACTTAAAATGTACAACTTAGTCTCTCCATGTGAGAAAGAAAGACATGCAAATACTCAAAATGTGTTCAAATTAAATTAAGTACAACATTGTCTCTTATATTCAATCTCAATCAATCAATCTTTATTTGTATAGCGCCAAATCACAACAGAGTTATCTCAAGGCACTTTACACATAGAGCAGGTTCTAAACCAAACTCTTCAGGTTTTAACTTTAAAGAGACCCAACATTCACACATGAGCAACAGTGGCGAGAAAAAAAAACTTCCTTTCTAACAGAAAGAAACCTCAGAACCAGACTCAGAGTGGGAGAACATCTGCCTCCACCGGTTGGGGTTGAGAGGAGAGAGAGGAAGGAGAGGAGAGAGAGGAAGGAGATGAGAGAGAGGAAGGATAGAGGAGAGAAGCACAATGAAAATCAACAATGAAGCTAGAAGGTCCGGGACTGGAATCTGTCATCCGGACGTCTATAGGCCCAGATTACCTGTGAGACCAGAAAGCACAGACAACTCCGGGGAAGAAGCTTAGGTTATTGAATGCATTAATAGTACATGAATGTTAATGGATATAGATGGATGGATAGAGAGAGAGAGGGGAGGAGGAGGAGAGAGGAGCATCATGGGAGTCCCCCGGCAGTCTAAGCCTATAGCAGCATAAGCTAAGAGCTCTAGGAGCCCTAACTATAAGCTTTATCAAAAAGGAAAGTTTTAAACCTACTCTTAAATGTAGGGAGGGTGTCTGCACCCCGGACCAAATTATAATATTCAGCCAAATTTGTAGCACAGCATCAATTTACCTTGTTCGATAATGACCTAAACCATGTTTTCCGTCTAAAAACACATTACAAGTTAATTATTTTTGGCTCATATATGCAGGCGTTTCTTAGTAATATCATGGGTCCCCAGTGTTTGAACATGATTTACCATTACACTGACCCCTGGCAGTGGATAACCAGCACATGTAATCTGTTGGTTTTTTGGACGGTTCAGTTGTAAGCCAGTCTCTCCCTGCATGAGGCGGAGGAGGAGGAGGAAGGGGGGGGGGGGGCAAAAAAAAGGTGAAAAAAGCCTTTTGATGATGTAACAAGGAGACAAATCCTGGAGTTGCTTTGTTGGCAGCAAATAATGAGAGCGAGTCTCAGAGCGGTGAAAACACTGGGGGTGATTTTCTGCTCCACAGCTGTTAGCACTACAGCAAAAATGAAGAAAATGAGGATGTGAATGCTCAGCGTGCAGCTCCAGACAACGATGATTAGAGACTTGAGTCTGGGAGATTTATTCATGCTGACAAATCAAAGGTTTTTATTGTAAAATTCTGTGTTCACTTGGGTCAACTGTCTTAAGTGAGATTCATTACTGTTTACCAATTTAAACAGATGTGTGGTTTCATGCTGTAGTAAGAAAAGTGCTCAAAATCTAATCTTTACACTTGACATAATTTAATTTAGTAGATTTCCTCACTATCAATTGAGTTAAAATGAATTTCTCTTCATTATTTTTTAGGGAAACTTGAACTCAAGCTTCTTGGATGTGAAGATTTACTGAAACCTCTGACAGACCCGGAGCAGGAAAAGCCTCCGAGTCCCAGCGAGGACGCTTCACCAGCTGCTCAGAGGATGGACAGCCTCTCCGGTGAGTCAACATTTGGCTTTTTTTTTGTTTACATTTCACTGTTTTGACCACTAGTTAAGATGAGACAGTAATGTGAAATGATCAGTCAAACAAAATCTGATTCTCACAGCTGTAAAACGTGTGTGAATAATGAATTTAAATGATAATATAGTAACTGTAAGATTGGTGAATTATGGTGCTTTTCCACTACACAGTTCCAGCACGACTCGACTCTGTTTTTTTTGCATCAAGGATAGTACCTGGTACCTGGTACTTTTTTAGTACCTGCTCTGCTGAGGTTCTACCAAATGTGACGTCAACAGACTGCCGGCCACTGATTGGTCAGAAGAGTTGTCGCTGGAAGAGTCATGAGCCGTCCCACACAAGAATCAAACCCGCCATTTTTAAATACCAGCAACAGCGTTACAGCCATTCAACTCAATTTTCTTGCTTTGTGTGTGACAGAAAGACACATACAGCAGCAAGTACACCACTGCCTCCATGTCCTCCATTGTTTATGTGTTTGTGTCGCGTATAAAACGAAGTCACGGCAGTTACGCAGAGCCGTTGCTATGACGACCCCGCCCACGTTGAGTAGGTACCTTTTTGTAATGGAAAAGGTCGTTCCTGGAACCGAGCCGAGGCGAGTCGAGTCGAGTCGAGCCGAGTAGTGCTGGAACTGTGTAGTGGAAAAGTGCCATTAGTAAAACACTAAAATGCAAACAGTTATTTTGTCTGATTTCAAGTTTTTTGGCCAAAAGTTTGATCAAATAATTTAAACTCAATATCCATACATTGGCTGTTTCCTTGGCTTTCAATTGCCCCTTAAATTCTTCATCAATGAATGGAGTTTGTATCCATTGCTCAGTTGCATCATCATGAAACATGTGCTTGTTATAAAGTATGAAATACGTGTGTGAAGGTTAATCTAATATTACTAATAGTACGCTAACATTTTATTACATTATATCTTCTGCCAACGATGGTGGAAGGAGGCTGTATCATCTCAAAAAGTCATTCGCTAAATGGCATGACATTTATTAGCTGTTTTGTCTAAAGTGAACAGAAAGCTTTATATTTGATAAACAAGTATAAAATCAATAAAAGGCTCTTAACCCTTTATAGGACACTCATTGAAAGGAAGGGAGGAAGGAAAGGAAGGAGGAAGGAAAGGAAGGAAGGACGGAGGAAAGAAGGAAGGAAGGAAGGAAGGGGGGAGGAAAGAAAGAGAGAAGGAGGGAGGAAGGGAAGAAAGAAGGAAGGAAGGAAGAAGAAAGGGGGATGGAGGAAGGAAAGAAAGAAGGGAGGAGAGAAGGAGGGAGGGAGGAAGAACAGATGGAAGGAAGGAAGGATGGAGGAAGGAAAGAAGGGAGGGAGGAGAGAAGGAGGGAGGGAGGAAGGACAGATGGAAGGAAGGAAAGGAAGGACGGACGGAGGAAATGAGGAATGAGGGAGGGAGAAAGGAAAAGAGGAAGGGAAGAAAGAAGGCAGGGAGGAAGGAAAGGAAGGAAAGGAAGGAAGGAAGGAAGGATATTTTGGGATATTTACAGAAGTTACCAAATATAATTATTTGCCCAATAAAGGGTTAAAGGTCATAAGAATCCAAGCTACTATGAGTCCTGACTATCTTGTTTGTTTCTCTTTAAAAAAAGGATTATTTTCTTGGTGAAGCTGTAACACTCAGACCTCTAAATAAGACATTTTCAAGCTTCTTCTGTGTAACAACAACAGTCTTAATCTAGTTTCCTTCCCGCTGTTGTTAATCCACTATATGTCGTTTTTAAAATGACTGATTCAATTTCTTCCTGAGTTGATAATCACCAGGCTTATCCTTTAATATTACACCACTGACACCGAGGCCTACGCACGTCTCATATTAGGATTTAGCTCAAAGCACCACTGTGCCTTAAATACTCCCCTCATGTTTTAAGACATTTAAAAAATATTAGTTGTGAATTACTGTTAATGTTTTATGAATGTGCATATATTTTTACTTTCTTTGCAAAGTATGAAAAGTGATTCCAGTTTCTCAATAAAATGCCACACATTGCTATTCTCGCTCATCTTCTGACCTTCCAACTTGAGATAATTGACTTGTAATGTGAAGCGTCCATTACAAAGATGAGTCTTTTCATATATACAAATAATAAATCAAAATACCTACGAAGAGTAATAAAATATATATAAATATAATGATGCTTTAACTTAATACAACAGAATAAAATAAGTGATTAAACAACTCCAATAAATTAAAATACAGTAAATTGAGTAAAGTCCAATAAGTTTACGAGTACAACAAAATGAATGACGTCACCCGTCCTTACATAAGTGACGATACAAACATCATCTCATCTTGATTTAAGGTGAGCACAAAGAATTTCAGCAAATTAACCCTCGTTAAAATTCGTATTCTGACTCATGATTAGCCTCTACACCAATTTATATTCATAAATTCCTCATCAGTCATCAATAAGTGTTTAATTTGAAGCTGTCAGAGAGCAAGCAGAGCATATTCTGTTGAGTTATTGGGGAAAAAAAGACATTCACAATCACTATTTTATGGTCCAGGAGAACATTTACTATAATATGAAGAACATGTTTGAATGGTGTGTCAGCTGCACACAAAAAAGAATACTGCCTTTTATATTTCCATTTTTGTAAACTGTGGGTCATATTAGGAAAAGTCAAGCAAAAAGAAATGTGTACTGGGTGTTTTTACAGCTCTCAAAAAATGTAAAAATGGGTCAGATTTGAGCCTGAACAGTATGAAAGGGTTAATGCAAAAACAAACTCTGCACCTTCATCATTCTGCACAGAGGAGAGAACGACGTCCAATTGAAGAGGACGGTTAGCAAAACACATTAGTGAGCAGAGGAAGGACTCCGAGCTCAGCCCCCACAGACACTCTTTGTCTCGTCCGTTTGTCTCGTTGGTCTTGGTCATGTGTTTGTTTTATGTGCGGCAGAAGAGATCAACGCCGTTCTCAGGCTGGACGGCAGAGTGGTCGGCCGGACGCGCTGGGCGGCCGTCGGCAGACTGGGCTGGGATCAGATGTTCTGCATCCAGCTGGAGCGGGTGAGTTCAGTCAGTGAGCTGCAGACGTTTGTTGATTCATCGATTAGTCGATCGGAGGAGAATTTATCTGCAACTTTAATGAAAACTGATTAATTGTTTAAGTCACATTTGATGTTTCCAAGTTTTTAATTGTGAGAAAATGCTTCTTTTTTAGTGTAAATTAGATTTTAAATAGATGTTCTTTTGGGTTTTGGTTCGTCAGTGAGATGAAACAGTCCATTGGATGACATTATTTTGGCCTGTAGGAAAGTACAATGACCTTTTTTCACAATTTGTTGGTGTTTTACAGATTTAGAGCTGTGACTAATGATTATTGTCAATGATTTATTGTAGTTTGGTTCATAAAATATGGATAAAAATGGTGAAAAATATTGATAGCTGTTTCCCAAAGCCTAAAATGACATCTTATCCCGACAGTCACAACCTAAAGATATTCAGTTTAGAGGACTAAAGAGAAAATATTCAGTTTAGAGGACTAAAGAGAACATATTCAGTTTAGAGGACTAAAGAGAAAATATTCAGTTTAGAGGACTAAAGAGAACATATTCAGTTTAGAGGACTAAAGAGAACATATTCAGTTTAGAGGACTAAAGAGAACATATTCAGTTTAGAGGACTAAAGAGAAAATATTCAGTTTAGAGGACTAAAGAGAACATATTCAGTTTAGAGGACTAAAGAGAAGATATTCAGTTTAGAGGACTAAAGACAAGATATTCAGTTTAGAGGACTAAAGAGAAAATATTCAGTTTAGTGGACTGAAGAGAAAATATTCAGTTTAGTGGACTAAAGAGAAAATATTCAGTTTTTTCTTCAAGAAATTGACTTAAAATGATTAATTGGTTATGAAAATCGTTGGTGATTCATTTATTAGTCAACAGCTAACTGATTAATTGGCTATTGTTGGAGCTCTAAGCAGCTCAAACAGTTAATCTAAAAAATAATCTACAGATTAATCAATAATCCAAACAGTTGGTGGAGTTTGAGCCGTATTCAGTATACAGCGTTTACATAATGAAAGCAGCTCCCTGTGATGGCATCCAGGTTTCTGATCATCGGTTTCAGTGGAGGAATGCCGTCGACTCTTTTACACCTCAGTCACTTCCTGTCAGTCCTGCACCAAATGAATTTTCTCCTGCAGTCGAGAATAAACCCAATTTGTGCTTCTGGCAAGTCTGACCTACATAACTTCATCATCAGCATTATCGTCAGAACTTTTATATCAGCAAGCAGATCATTATTGCATTTTTAATGACCTTTGAGCTGCGTATCACAGTCTTCTTCTACTAATAAAAGCGGCTCAGGTGTGAAACTGTTCACAGAAGAAGACCGCGAGGTGTGCTTGAGAAACTTAAAATGCTTGTAAGTTCTTATTACAGATCATTCTTTGGTTTTATTGACTTTATTTCTACTGGTGGACACACATGCAGACATCACAAGACAATAATCGCAAATCTGGATCAGGTGTTTACGCTATATAGACACTATATACACATATAAACTATATCAATAATAAACCAGTCTCCTCGTCATTCCTTCCGTTCTTCCCATCAGCCGTGCAGCTTTTATCATCCCGGGTAAACAATTGTGTCTGAATTGACTGTTTATAAATCATCATCAAGGTATAAATTATCAACCAGCTCTGTGTTAGACCTTTTAAGGCAACGTCATTCCAACTTATTACCACAGACAGGTTTTACACATATTTTTGACCTTTGACCTTTTTGACCCAAGGACAACAGGAGGGTTAAAGAAACTCATTTTATTGAAATCTTTAAATCAAAACCTTAATTTATTCACTTCATTACAGACGACTCTTAGTCAGGTCTGTCACTTTTTAACTTCCCTTTAACACTGATGCTTTTGGCTTTTAACCTGTAAACTGTTCTTTTATCCTCTTTCCATTTTATGTCTTTTTAACCTTACTCCACTTTGTTCTATATTTTTTGCGTCCTTTGTAAAGCGTCTTTGAGCACTTGTAAAAGCGCGTTATAAATAAAATGTAATATCATTATTATTATTATTATTTTTAGGTTTAACAGCTCGTTATATGTTTTGTCCCATGTCTCTTTAATAGTAAAGTGTGTTGGGACCATGTTGCACTTTAAATTAAATTGATTGATTGATATCACTATAAAGGAGACACCTTAAAGTTTCTGTGGATGTAGGAAGAATTGCCCCCCAAAAAAGTTGTATAATTTTTTTTTCTGTTGTTTTGAGGGTTTTGGGGGACAATGTTACAAAATTCTGGACATGAAATCAATAAATCATGCTCTCAAATTGATATATAAGGTTCTTGAATAAAGATAGGGGAAAAAAAACTCCGATAAACAGAGAGGTTACTGAAGGACTACTGAATAATGGATGAATAGACAGTAGTTTTAGGATGTATCTGTTATCAGGAGGAGCCGCTGTACAACACTTTGGAGCAGGGATGCTGTTTATTGTTGGTGTATTATTATTGTTGTAGTTCTGCCTCTGACCAGCAGGTGTCTCCCTCACACCTGCTGATGTTCAGTACAGTAAATGTGCAGGAGGGTTAAAAACAGATCGATGTAATGTCGGAGCTCAGGTGTGTTTGACTGGTTGGTTTAGAAATGAGATGAGATGTCGGTTAGATTAGAAACTGGGAAAAACTGGGTTGAATTTGTATCACCGCTCAGATCAGACTTTTTTTATTGAGTTATAATATTGTATCCTATAAACCCCTTGGTTCTATAGCAGGGATGTCAAACATGCGGCCCGGGGGCCAGAACCGGCCCGCCGAGGAATCTAATCCAGCCCACTTTCTTTTCTGTCTTCTTTTCCTTCCATCTGTCCTTCACTGCTTCCTTACTTCCATCTGTCCTTCATCCCTTCCTTCCTTTCTGTCTTCTCTTCTCTCCTCTTCCTTCCTTCCTTCCTTCCTTCCATCCTTCCTTCTTCCCTTCCTTCCATCCTCCCTTTCTTCCTTCCATTTTTTCATCCTGTCTTCTCTTCCTTCCTTCCATCTGTCTTTCCTCCCTTCCTTACTTCCATCTGTCCTTCCTTCCTCCTTTCCTTCGATCCTCCCTTTCTTCCTTCCATCTGTCCTTCCTCCCTTCCTTCCGTCAATCTTTCCTTCCTTCCTTCCTTCCTTCCTTCTCTCCTCTTCCTTCCTTCCATCCTTCCATCCTTCCATCTGTCCTTCCTTCCTCCTTTCCTTCGATCCTCCCTTTCTTCCTTCCATCTGTCCTTCCTCCCTTCCTTCCGTCAATCTTTCCTTCCTTCCTTCCTTCCTTCCTTCCTTCCTTCCTTCTCTCCTCTTCCTTCCTTCCATCCTTCCATCTGTCCTTCCTTCCTCCTTTCCTTCGATCCTCCCTTTCTTCCTTCCATCTGTCCTTCCTCCCTTCCTTCCGTCAATCTTTCATTCCTTCCTTTCTTCCTTCCTTCCTTTCTGTCTTCTCTCCTCTTCCTTCCTTCCATCCTTCCATCTTTCCTTCCTTCTTCCCTTCTTTCGATCCTCCCTTTCTTCCTTCCATCTGTCCTTCCTTACTTCCTTCCTTCCTTCCTTCCTTCCGGCCCACATAAGATCATATTGTTCTGTATGTGGCCCTTGAATGAAGATGAGTTTGACACCACTGTTCTATAGCTACAGACTTTATATCGTTCATTTAGTCATATGATTATAAGTTTTTCAATGTCTTCCATTAAGAGGAAAAGGGACAGTGTAAGAAGGAGAGAGAACTGGAAACAAGAGAAAACAAACCTGGACTTGTCTTGATGTTAATTTTGCTGTATGGATGACTATAAATGAGATTGTGTCTGGATATGGTTTGTATCTCCTGTAGGAGTTTGTGTAACTGCATTGTGAGCCTAAAAGATATTGTACAGGATGTAATGTGTGGTAGAAATTAAGTATTTTGATATCAATAAAAAGATAATTACAAAAAAAAAAGAAATGAGATGAGAATAAGTGCTACAGTATAACACAGGATTTGAGACTTTGCTGAAGTTTATTCCCTCTGAGAGGAGAAATCATTAAAAAAGCTTTTTGGTTTACCGAGCTCTGTTTTAAATGTGGGAAAACTCACAAAAACAAAAACAAACTGTGAGATCTATAAAAAGCAGCGAGATTACAGAGAGTATGAGTCACTCTAAGAAGTGAGTTAAATAAGGTTTGATGTTGTTGAAGCTATTTGTTGTTCTTGTAAGATCTTTTAATAATGACATGTTAATTTATTTATTTATTGTTACTGTTTTCTTTTGAAGATAGATATATATATATATATATATATATATCCCAGTTAATTTGAGTACTGGTTCATGCTTTTGTTTTGAAGGTAATGGGCAGTTTGGAGCACATGAGGTGAATCTATTTATATACTGTAGATAGGCAGGCATAAAGAAAGAGGGTTTATGTTTTTTCACCAGGGCAAGAGAGGCAGCAGACGCCATTGTTCTTTGTCTGTTTGCTTGTAGATTAACTCATTGGCTGCCATTGACGTTTATAGACGTCAATCTGATTACAACCGTTCACTGCCATTGACGTCAATTATGTTTTTCTCTCTTTCTTTTGGTACCTTCGGTGTTTACATAGTCATAGAACACAATATTCTGTGGGTCTTGAAAGATCGGTCAAAATGCTGGCAGTATGGGGCTCTGCTCTGAAAATGGCTGGCAGCCAATGAGTTAACTAAAATAAACCAAAATAAAAGTCATGCTTGCCTGGACAATGGACTTATTTTCTCTGCATAAGATTAATTCATTATAGGTGCCTTAGTGGCTGTTTGATTTTGAGTTAATTTATCTATTTTCTTAATAATGATAATAATAATAGTGCTTATTGATGAACATCGATATTAGACATCTCTGTAAATATGCCGGATTATAGCAAAGTTGCTAATTTGCATCCGTAGTCCCTAGTGAGCATAATAAATATGAAAAAAGAATACAAGTCGAAGAGATAGCAAATAAATAGATAAGATACAAATAAAACACACACAGTACAATACAATACACAATCAAGAGGATGTCAGATCTAGACAGGATACAGCAATGTAAAAAAAAAAAAAAGAGTTCAAGTCCAGTTATTTTTCAAGTTAAGTACAAATCACCACTACAAATGTTTATTGGAATATTATAGGAAAAATGTTTTAAAGTTATATAGGGAATTAATTGAAATGATTTGTCAGTATCAAGAACTCACAGGTTCAATCACTGTGTGTGTGTGTGTGTGTGTGTGTGTGTGTGTGTGGGTAACTTCCTGTGAACTCATACTTTACTGTTCGGTACTGTCTGTAATCATCCGATGTCTCTTCTTTCCGCCGTGTGTCCGACAGTCTCGAGAGCTGGAGATCGGTGTCTTCTGGCGGGACCGGACGGCGATGTGTGCCGTCACGTTCCTGCGGCTGGAGGAGATGATGGACAAACCGAACCAGTCCCAGGGTTTGAGTCTGGAGCCGCAGGGCCTCCTCTACGCCGAGGTACAAACACACACCAGCCTGCTGAGACAACAGAAGAAATACTGTACGATCAAGCTTCAGTTTAAAAGAAGCGAATTTATTTAATGGGAGAAAAGTAGCGTTGTTGGAATGAGTACACCGGGTAAATGGTGAATGGACTGTACTTACATAGCGCTTTTCTTACACACATATTCACACACTGTTGGCGGCAGTGGGAGCAATTTGGGGTTAAGTATCTTGCCCAAGGACACATCAACAATCGAACCGCCAATTTTCCGATTAGTGGACGACCGCTCCACCTAACTTTTCACATCTCACATATCCTTCCAGAGAAATTCTCAAATAGCACAACAAAATGAATTTTCCAGAGCTTTAAACCAGATTGTTCTGTGATCATGAGGGGATTGGGTTGAACAAAAGTTTATAAAAGGTTCAATTTGAAAAAAGTAGGAACATTTTTAAGTCACCTGGAAAATAAGGTGGAAAACTGCTTGAATATTTAATGAAACAGTGAAGGAAGGAAGGGAGGAAGGGAGGTTCGGAGGAAGGGAGGAAGGACAGATGGAAGGAAGGAAGGAATAGGAGAGAAGACAGTAAGGAAAGATGAAACAAAGGAAGGAAGGGAGGAAAGATGGAAGGAAGGAAGGGAGGGAGGATCAAAGAAAGGGTGGAAGGAAGAGGAGAGAAGACAAGTCAGTAAGGAAAGATGAAAGAAAGGAAGGAAGGAAGGACAGATTGAAGGAAGGAAGGAAAGACAGATGGAAGGAAGGAAGAGAAGACAGGATGAAAAGATGGAAGGAAGAAAGGGAGGATCGGAGGAAGGAAAGATGGAAGGAAAAGGAGAAAACACAGAAAGGAAGGAAGGAAAGATTGAAGGATGGAAGGAAGAGGAGAGAAGAGAAGACAGTAAGGAAAGATGAAACAAAGGAAGGAAGGAACGAAGGAAAGATTGTCTTCTCTTCCTTCCTTCCATCTGTCTTTTACGAACAGAAACATTCACTCATATTTTTCTTTTTCGTAATGTTTAACTTCAATAGTTCAACTCAACTCAGTATCATTTTGTGAACCCTTTCCTCTTTGTCCTAGCTAGTTTTTAATTGCGCCATCACAATATTGAAAGTTTTTTAAAGAAACTTTTGACCATAAACTTTTTTCTGGTCTGGATTTTAAAGATTCAGTTCATCGCCACTGTTGTCGAGCGGCAGCCGAAACTGAGACGTCAGCGCTGTATCTTCACTAAAGAGAGAGGTACAGAGTTGGTTTACTGTTTCATTAGCACAGTATTTGTATTCATCGCTCCGTCTATATCTTATTAGCCGTCAATTTCTTCATTTTCTTCGTCAGGAAAGAACTTCCTCAGAGCCGCTCAGATGAACATGAATTTCGCTACGTGGGGTCACGTGATGATGAGCATCGTCCCCCGCTACAGCTCCTTCACCACGTTCAGCTCGTCCCTCTGTACGACCCCCAACCTGGTGGCCAACGACACGCCGCATCCCAACGAGAGGGAGCCTCAAAACACCTCCACACTGCCAAGGTCAGACATCATGTTATACTCAACCCCAACCGGGGGTCAAGGCAGATGGCCGCCCAGCTAGAGTCCGGTTCTGCTTGACCTTTCTTCCCATTTAAAGCTGCAGTTGGTAACTTTGAGGAGAGAGAGGACTTAGCATCAAATTTGAAGAAGTACAACTGTCAGATCCTTCCCCCTCCCTCTCTGCTGCACTCCTGACCTGCCTCCAAAGTCCCTCCCCCAGAGGAGGCTGACGTGCGCGACCACGTGCACGCGATCGGTAATACATGAACTACACTCCACACAGCTAGATATAAAACGCTTTACAGTGACTTTCTCATGGCTATACCTTACCTAGAAACTCAGAGATATGAGCTTGACCAAGCTGAGGAGGAAGGGGGAGGGGCCTGTGTGGAGGAAGGGGGAGGAGCCTGTGAGGAGGAAGGGGGAGGGGTCTGTGAGGAGGAAGGTGGAGGGGCCTGTGTGGAGGAAGGGGGAGGGGCCTGTGTGGAGGAAGGGGGAGGAGCCTGTGAGGAGGAAGGGGGAGGGGTCTGTGAGGAGGAAGGTGGAGGGGCCTGTGTGGAGGAAGGGGGAGGGGCCTGTGAGGAGGAAGGGGGAGGGGCCTGTGTGCGTGAGCAGTGATTGACAGCTGTCAGACACTCCATCAGACACAACCCTGGCTCTTATTGGGTCTTTTTTCCGGCTGCGGTGGATTCTGGCAATTTGCAGTAGGAGGACTTACCAACTGCAGCTTTAAGGGGAGTTTTTCCCTGTCGCTGTCGTCAGGTGCTGGTCATGTGGGAATGTTGGGCCTCTTTTAATAAAACTAAAGCGTATGGTCTAAACCTGCTCTATGTGAAAAGTGCCTTGAGATGCCTTTGGCGCTATATAAATAAAGATTGATTGATTGATAGTGTTACATTGTCGTTGGCGGCGTAAACCTCCATCAGAGCTGCACTAATCTTGTATTGGAGCATCTTCTGTAACCGTTTGTTTATTGCATGACAAATATAATCATTAATGCACAGTAATGGCTAGTTTATTGTGGCTAAAAAACAAATATAACAGCAGAAATCTGAACTAAGTTATTACTAAAGTCTCATCAGGTGATTGTGACTTCATGATAAAGCCTTCTAATAGTTTTATATCTTTATTTTTACTATTGTGGCTTTTACAGTTTTATAATTTGATGTTTTATCAGAACTAACAATTTTGTTTTACTTGATTTTATGAAAAGCACTTTTTCATTTCATTCATCTGATTGTTTTAAGTTTGGTGGATTCTCTTATTCAAGACGTTGATCTACATTTCTTTCTTCAGTGTGAGAGTGGATACAGGTGGTTTAAACTAAACAGTAACCTCTTTTTTTGCACGTCTGCAGTGAAGCTCCAGTAATCCGACTCAGCATCACTGAGGATCAGCCGTCTCCCACCAGCCACGACCAGGGAGAGGACGTTCCCACCATCATCACCACAGCACACACACCATCATCCGTGCCTGCACTGCAAGAAAACCTGGTAAACTTACTATGCAATTATAAATCTGGCATCATACAGTATAGATACATTTTTAAAACCTGTATTTCGAAAGTAAATGTAAAATAAATGAAGTGTTGGCATTGATGTCGGGATGTGATTCATGTATTTACGTTACAAACTTTGTCTTCTGTTTGCAGTCATCCATAAACAATACAGAAGAAAATGAAGACCAGCCTGTATCTGCTCTGAAGTACACACAAATACACACACACACACATATATACACACTAGTGCTGTCAAACGATTAATTTTTTAATAGCGATTAATCGCAGAATTTCCATAGTTAATTGTGATTAATCGCGTTTTGAATTGCATGTTTAAAATCCTGTTATTTTACATTTGAAGGCAGTTTTAAGCCCATAATGTAAAGCATTTCTTACCAGAGTGTCTTAACTGGGAATCAATCACGGCTCTGCTGCGACTCCCACACTCCAAAATGGTCCTTTGGTGGAGCTGAGGCTGGCTTGGCTGCACCTGGGTGTTTAGCGTGGAGGTGCTAACTCAAACTCCACGTACTCCGGTGGTAGTTAAACTCCGTTTGACACAGGTTGCATTTTACTTTTGACTTGTCAACTGAAGCATCTGGAAGTGTTTTAAAGTTAAACAAGCCGTTCAAAAGTCCAGTAGCTCTCTTACTTTCCATCAGCGCGGTAGGTTTACTGCAGGAGGCCACTTCAAAGCATAGCGCTACAGCTAGAGGAGCCGTCTACGGGGGAGTAGAAGGGACAAAAAGGCTTGCAACATTAAAATGTGATTAAAAAAAAGTAACGCGTTATGGATTGCATTAATCTAATCGCGATTAACGCGTTAACGCTGACAGCCCTAATACACACATATACACACATAAACACTCACCTAAATACAGTAAATGTTGAGTTGAGTTGTGTAGCCTTATTTCTCTGTTCATGTCTTGTCATCAGGATGCAGATGGACGATCTTAAATATATTTCGGTTCTGGGCCGAGGACACTTTGGGAAGGTAACAGTTCCATAGTTTTTCATTTGAGCTCATTGTGCTTCATCAAAAAGTCTTCGTCTTCTTCTTCTCGTCTTTTTTTTCTCAGTATTGGTTGCTAATAATTTGTCCAGGTCCTGCTGGCGGAGTTTAAGAAGACGGGAAAACTGTACGCCATCAAAGCCTTGAAAAAAAGAGACATTGTGACTCGAGACGAAGTGGACAGGTGAGCGAAAGGATTCAGAAAGCTTTAAAGCAAGGGTGTCAAACATGCGGCCCGAGGGCCAGAACCGGCCTGCCGAGGGGTGGAATCCGTCCCCCTTTCCCTCCCGTGTTCTTGTTCTTCCTTCCTTCAATCTGTCCTTCCTTCCTTCCTTTTTTCGTTCCTTCCTTTCTTCCATCTGTCCTTCCTCCCTTTCTTCCATCTGTCCTTCCTTCCTTCCTTCCTTCCTTCCATCTATCCTTCCTCCCTTTCTTCCATCTGTCCTTCTTTCCTTCCTTCCATCTATCCTTCCTTCCTTTCTTCCATCTGTCCTTCCTCCCTTTCTTCCATCTGTCCTTCTTTCTTTCCTTCCTTCCATCTATCCTTCCTTTCTTCCATCTGTCCTTCCTCCCTGTCTTCCATCTATCCTTCCTTCCTTTCTTCCATCTGTCCTTCCTCCCTTTCTTCCATCTGTCCTTCCTTCTTTCCTTCCTTCCATCTGTCATTCCTTCCATCTATCCTTCCTTTCTTCCTTCCTTCTGTCTATCCTTCCTTCCTTCCTTCTGTCTGTCCTTCCTACCTTCCTTCCCTCCTTCTTTTTGTCTGTCTGTCTGTCTTTCCTTCCTTCCTTCCTTCCCTCCATCTTTTTAATGATCCGGCCCACATGAGATGAAATAGTTCTGTATGTGGCCCTTGAATGAAAATGAGTTTGACGCTTCTGATTTAAAGGGTCAGTTCACTCTTGTTTTACGAAATACCTGACAGCAGATGTAGCAGCGTCCATGAAAACTGTACAAATTGAAGCCTGGAACATCGCTCAATTACGGACTGAACAGATGGTTTAAAATATGCCTGTTTTCTCCCATTAATGTGTTTTCCACTCCATTAAAGCCTATTTAACAGAATGAAGGAACTTTATTGGATTCTCCTTTAACCCATTATTGATTCTATGACAGAGCAATAAAGACAAATTAAACACCTGCCGCATCTTAAATGAGTTTGAACATGAATGAAGACAAAAAGTGTGGAAGTACTGAGTAGATGGTAGTGGGCACCAGTCCCAACAGTTTGCTATGATTTGGTTAATTTAGGAATATGAACACAAACACATTAAAATATTATCTAATCTTGTCTTGAAGAGGAGCCAAACTTCTAGGAGTTAAAGTTAGGAAGGACAGATGGAAGGAAGGACAGAATGAAGAAAGGAAGGAAGATAGGGAGGAAGGAAGGAAGGAAGGAAGGACAGAATGAAGAAAGGGAGGAAGGAAGGACAGAAGGGAGGAAGGGAGGAAGGACAGAAGGAAGAAAGGGAGGAAGGACAGATGGAAGGAAGGACAGAAGGAAGAAAGGGAGGAAGGACAGATGGAAGGAAGGACAGAAGGAAGAAAGGGAGGAAGGACAGATGGAAGGAAGGAACAAAGAAAGGATAAAAGGAAGATAGGAAGGACTGATGGAAGGAAGGACAGAATGAAGAAAGGAAGGAAGAAAGGGAGGAAGGAAGGACAGAAGGGAGAAAGGGAGGAAGGACAGAAGGAAGAAAGGGAGGAAGGACAGATGGAAGGAAGGAACAAAGAAAGGAAAAAAGGAAGGTAGGAAGGAAGGTAGGAAGGACAGATGGAAGGAAGTAAAAGAACACAGGAAGGAAAGTGGGCTTGATTGCACCCCTCGGCGGGCCGGTTCTGGCCCACGGGCCACATGTTTGACACCCCTGGTCTAGAGCCAAAACTTTAAAAAACAGTAATACCACTTTAAGACATTCAAGTAATAATCGTAAAGTTAAAAGTTAATGAAATATATAAAACCTAAAAGGAGCTTCTTCTGTCGTTCACTCTGCAGCCTTATGAGCGAGAAGAGGATCTTTGGGAGGAAGGAAGGATAGGAGTAAGGAGGGAGGGAGGAATGAAGAAGGGAAGGAAGGAAGGAAGGAAAGAAGGAAAGGAGTAATGAAGGAAGGAAGGAAAGGAAAGGAGTAAGGAGGGAGGAAGGAAGGAAGGAAGGAGAGAAGGAAGGAAAGGAGGAAGGAAGGAAGGAAAGGAAAGGAGTAACGAGGGAGGGAGGAAGGAAGGAAGGAAGGAGAGAAGGAAGGAAGGAGTAAGGAGGGAGGGAGGAAGGAAGGAAGGATAGGTGTAAGGAGGGAGGAAGGAAGGTAGAGAGTAAGGAAGGAAGGAAGGAAAAATAGGTGTAAGGAGGGAGGAAGGAAGGTAGAGAGTAAGGAAGGAAGGAAGGAAAGGAGGGAGGGAGGAAGGAAGGAAGGAAGGAAAGGAGTAAGGAGGGAGGGAGGAAGGAAGGAAGGAAGGAGAGAAGGAAGGAAAGGAGTAAGGAGGGAGGGAGGAAGGAAGGAAGGAAGTAAGGAGAGAAGGAAGGAAAGGAGTAAGGAGGGAGGAAGGAAAGGAGGGAGGAAGGAAGGAAGGCATAAAAGTGAAAAGTGAATGAAATATATAAAACCTAAAAGGAGCTTCTTCTGTCGTTCACCTCCGCAGCCTTATGAGCGAGAAGAGGATCTTTGAGATGATCAACGCGTCCAGACATCCGTTCCTGGTGAACCTGCACGGCTGCTTCCAGACCAGCGACCACGTCTGCTTCGTCATGGAGTATTTACCCGGCGGAGACCTCATGATCCACATCCACAACAACGTCTTCACCGAGGCCCAGACCAGGTGAGTCCGTTCTCCTGTTGTTTAAAGACCTTCCTGTCGTCCTCCCTTCCTTCTTACCTCCCTTCATTCCTTCAGTCTGTATTTCCTTCTTCTCTCTTTCCTCCTTTCCTTCCTCCATCCCCCTTTCTTCCTTCCTTCTTTCCTTCCCTCCCTCCCTCCCTCCTCCTTCCTTCCTTCCTTCCTTCCTTCCTTCCTTCCTCCCTTCCCTCCCTCCTCCCTTCCTTCCTTCCTTCGTTCCTTTCCTTCCTCCCTTCCCTCCCTCCTCCCTTCCTTCCTTCCTTCCTTCCTTTCTTCCTTCCTTCCTCCCTCCTTCTCTCTTTCTTTCCTCCCCCCTACCTTCCTCCCTTCCTCCTTTCCTCTGTCCTTCTTTCCTTCCTTCCTCTTTTCCTTTCTCCCTCCCTCCCTCCTTCCTTCCTTTCCTTTCCTTCCTCCCTTCCTTCCTTCCTTCCTTCCTCCCTCCCTTCCTTCCTTGACTCGAGGACAACAGGAGGGTTAAATAAGTTTTTCTCTAGTTTTTGTCGTTATATCTGCTCGTATCTAAAAGCTCCACAGGTTTGATTCTCTCCAGTATTATAATCTTGGATCTGTTGCTCTCTGCAGGTTTTATTCAGCATGTGTCCTGCTGGGTTTAGAGTTCCTGCATCTTAATAAAATCATCTACCGGTAAGTTTTCATAACTTCAGTAGCTTTCTTCTTCTTATCTCTCAGCGTCATTACTCTGTGTGTGTGTGTGTGTGTTTCCACGCAGAGATCTGAAGCTGGACAACCTGCTGATGGATGCAGACGGATTCGTGAAAATCACAGACTTTGGACTTTGTAAAGAAGGTGATGTAATTTTACACATTGTACATCAATCTTTTTTTTTAACAACATCCATAAGAAACAGATTGTGCAGGCGAGATCAGAAAACCCGGTGGGGTTTATAGAATGAATCTCACCTCCTTACTTCAATACAACATTAATTAAAAGATAATAATAGACAACATATAATAATAATAACAATAATAATAACTAACAATAACAATAATAATAATAATTACTACAATAACATAAAAATAACAATAACAAATAGCAATACCAATATTAATAATCATCCACCTAGAATAATTTGCAGCATAAAATCAATATATATAGAAAAGATAAAAAATAAAATGTGTGTATGTATATGAGAACATGTAAACTTGAGCATAAGTACAGTATATCAAGTCAGGTTCCTCAAGAATATCCTGAGTTTATGTTTGAATTGATTTACAGAAGTAGACTGGGATGAAATATGAATATATCTGTTCCATAGCTGATTCATTTCATTTCCTGCCAAATACAACTGCTGCAACTTTAACTGCAACTTAACAAAGTCCTGGAAGATAAACCACCTGCTGATTACTGAAAATGTTTATTCTTCATTTTAATTCATGATGAGCTGTGATGTAATTCTTCTGTCACTGCACTTGTAGATTATAGCACGTTTGACACAGGTCAGCTTGTGTTAGATCAGGGGTGTCAAACATGCGGCCCGTGGACCACAACCGGGCCGCCGAGAGGTTCAATCCGGCCCAGTTTCCTTCTTCCTCTTTTCCTTCCTTCCATCTGTCCTTCTTCCCTCCTGTCCTTCCTGTCCTTCCTTCCTTCCTTCCTTCCTTCCTTCCTTCCTTCCTTCCTTCCCTTCTTCCCTTCCTTCCTTCCATCTTTCATTCCTTCCTTCCTTGCTTGCTTCCTTCCTTCCTTCCTTCATTCCTTCCTTCCAATCTTCCCTTGCTTCCTTCCTTCCTTCCTTCCTTCCTTCCTTCCATCTGTCCTTCTTCCCTTCATTCCTTCCTTCCTTCCATCTTTCATTCCTTCCTTCCATCTTTCATTCCTTCCTTCCGATCTTCCCTTCCTTCCTTCCTTCCTGTATTCTCTTCCTTCTCCTCCTTCTTTTCCTTCCATCCTTCCTTCCTTTTTAGTGATCCGGCCCACATGAGATCAAATTGGGCTGTGTATGGCCCTTGAATGAAAATGAGTTTGGCACCCCTGTGTTAGATGATTTACATCAACATATGAGAGTACTGCATGTTTAAGTTTTAATACTTTGTTTTGTTCTACTTGCCTCTACATGTGATGTTAGGGGGCTGGGTACCTTTGGATGTATGACTCTTCATTCAGTCTTTGTAACAGAGCTGTTATCATTTCGGCAGGGATGGGTCATGGAGATCGGACCTCGACTTTCTGCGGGACTCCAGAGTTTCTGGCTCCCGAGGTCCTGACAGATGACAACTACACCCGAGCCGTGGACTGGTGGGGGATGGGCGTCCTCATCTTTGAGATGCTTGTGGGAGAGGTTGTTATTATCGCATATTCACTTCTTCATAGACAGAGTTGAAGTCCCGCACTCTCTCCTTGGATACACAAGAATCTTTAAAGCTGCCGTAAACAGACACAGTTAGCTAGCTGGAGAACATAGTGGAGCATTTAGCAGCTACAGAGACAGATATTTCCCTCAGGAGTTAGAGGTAGAGAGTAAAAACAGACCTTAAATAGAGTGAATATTGGACTTATATTCAGCAGGTGGACAGAAACACGACTCCAAATGAATCATAATGTTGATCAGTAACTGCTGGATGTGGAAATACACATATCAACTTCCTGTTTTTCAGTTCATATTCCAAGATAATCAATTGATCTTAATTTACTGTCTATAATAATAGTTAAATCAAGCAGGTTAATTATAAATGTTAAATTCAAATATCTACCAGTGTTCAGTTATTATCTGGTCTGGATTTCCGCTTGCAGAAACACTAACTGAGCGTCTTTCTGTCCCGCTGTTAGTCGCCGTTCCCCGGTGAGGATGAGGAGGAGGTGTTTGACAGCATCGTCAATGATGACGTTCAGTATCCAGCCTCTCTTCCTCCAGATGCTGTCTCCATCATCCAGAAGGTAATTATGATCTCTAACCCTCCTGTTGTCCTCAGGTCAAGGAAGGAAGGAAGGAACGAAGGAAGGAAATGAAAGGAGTAAGGAGGGAGGAAGGAAGGAAGGAAGGACGGAAGGAAGGATAGGAGTAAGGGGGGAGGGAGGAATGAAGGCAGGAAGGAAGGAAAGGAGTAAGGAAGGAAGAAAGGAAGGAAGGAAAGGAGTAAGGAGGGAGGGAGGGAGGAAGGAAGGAAGGAAGGAAGAAAGGAGAGAAGGAAGGAAAGGAGTAAGGAGGGAGGGAGGGAGGAAGGAAGGAAGTAAGGAGAGAAAGAAGGGAAGGAAGGAAAGGAGTAAGGAAGGAAGAAAGAAGTATGAAAGGATGAGGGAGCAAAGAAAGAGGGAAGGAGGGGAAGAACAAAGGAAAAATTTAAGAAAGAGGGAGGAAGGAAGGAAAGAAGGAACAGTCAAAAGAGAGACGGGGTCAATTTGACCCGGGAGGACGACAGGAGGGTTAAAGATGTATTCCTTTAACGGGTTGTCAGCTCAGCTGTGGTGAAACCCAGATTATCATCTACAAACCGTCTCTGTGCAGCTGCTGAAGAGGAACCCGCTGAAAAGGCTCGGAGCCGGAGAGAGGGACGCAAACGAGCTGAAAGGAGAGAAGTTCTTTGAGGTGAACCACTTTCTCTCACTTTCTTTACCATTATGTACTCTCTGCGTACATGTTTGACTATTACTAACTAAACTAAAAAGTAGAATAATCACTTCAGAGTGTTGACAGACTGTTAAGTTACAGAAATTTGGGCTCAGCAGTTTAATTGTAATTATTTTGACTGATATCGCAATTGTGATATGAATTTCGATATTAGAGGGAATGATCATTTTAACATCATTAGTCTCCTTTTCATTACTTATGTACTTTTACTATAAAACTTTAACTATCTGCAATTTGAAGATGACAGTTGGCCATTTTGCGATTTCGATATAATTTAGATTAATTATTCAGCCCTCTATGAAAGTGAAGTATATAGTTTATATAAGATACAAACACTTTATCACTAACTTTGTCTCGTAGACCATCGACTGGGAAGCCCTGCTGGCCAAGAAAGTAAAGCCGCCATTCCTGCCGTCAATCAAAGAGTCCGTAGACGTCAGCAACTTCGACAGCGAGTTCACTCGACTGCAGCCGATCCTGTCGCCTCCGTCCAAACCTTTCATCCTCTCCGCCGAGCAGCAGGAAGCCTTCGCCGACTTCGACTTCTGCGCCTTGCATGGATGACAGATGTGATATTAAAAAAAAGAGACCAGGGTGGGAAATGAATTACCACTCAGCCAAACAGTGGTAACCAAACATCATTATTTATATTCCTTATATTCATTATACTCCCCCTCCCCTCTTCTGGAAAGCAAAATACTTTCACTTCTTAGTACCTTTAAACATATATTAATATTAGGGCTGTCAGCGTTAATCGCGATTAGATTAATGCAATCCGTAACGCGTTAATTTTAACATAACACGGCTCCTCTAGCTGTAGCGCTATGCTTTGAAGTGGCCTCCTGCAGTAAACCTACCGCGCTGATGGAAAGTAAGAGAGCTACTGGACTTTTGAACGGCTTGTTTAACTTTAAAACACTTCCAGGACCATTTTGGAGTGTGGGAGTCGCAGCAGAGCCGTGATTGATTCCCAGTTAAGACACTCTGGTAAGAAATGCTTTACATTATGGGCTTAAAACTGCCTTCAAATGTAAAATAACAGGATTTTAAAACATCCCATCCAAATGCGATTAACTATGGAAATTCTGTGATTAATCGCGATTAAAAAATTAATCGTTTGACAGCCCTAATATATACTTAAAGCTACTTTATTTATAATGTTTTGGATAATATCATTCATCATTAATAATAAATAACAGTAGAATTGACAGATACAGTAATAGGATTTTATGATACTTGCTGAATCACTTAATTATTTCTTATTCTATATTATAATTTTAATACTTTAATTTAAGTACTTTAAGATTACAGACAAATTTGAGGGTTTACTCCCTTTACTTTACTGTTTATGTGAATACTTTTTGCAGCTGTCGGTATTTTTTTGATAACTGTTATATTAATAAGAAAAGAAAATATTTGTGAGTTTGGAGCCATAGAACTAGATAATAGGTTAGAAAGTGAGTTTTGTAAGCCAGATATCTGATCTCCAAGAGTTATTTATACTGATCGATAACCTGCAAATATACAATACAGTATATGATCACATTTATCCTCTATTTAACTGCCACGTTAATAACATTTTCCTGCCCTGGTCTTGACAAACGCAGCTCATCAATTTTCCAAACAGGACACACAGTTTGCGTTCGATCCCCATGGCTGATTCCGCTGACTGTTCGCTCACCAACATCCAATCGACAGCCAATCGTCAATCGAAATAATCAGGCAGCTTTTCTTCTTTTTCTTTTTTTTTAAAAATCACTATAAACAAAAAAGTGATCGCAGCCCTTTATATTCTCTTCAGAGAGTCAAATTTTTTGCTCTTGACTGTTTCAGCGCAGTGTCGACCTGCAGCAGTAATACAACCTTATACCTTCAACTGCTCCCGATAGATAGAAGATTTTATTTTATGAGATTTTATGTGCAAATAGATGAGACAGAGTTAACAGAGGCCGGATACTGAATGTTTGGAGAGTTTATGACATTATCACCTCTTTCTTCCACATCTTTAGTGATATTTGTAGATTAATTTCAGGACTCTAGTAGCCGTCATGTAATGGTTGATTGAAAGCGGTGAAGCTGGATTGTTATTAGGACAGCTAAAGGGAGATTCTTGACGTTACAGTTTGTCACGTTGTTAAGAAATATTGGTCATTGCCAGTACTGTTTTCCTCCATTTGACGCTATCATGTCTGCCACTTTTCCTCTTGCCACATTGTATAATTTTGCAGTTTTTGCACCAGACGTTGAGGCAGTGACTGCCCGGCCTCCGAACCTCTGCAAGCTGCTTTTTCTCACCACAAAAAAACTGCATGAAATTATTATTATTATTATTATCATCAATCTCTCTCTCTATCAGACCTAAAACATAAAGCTGACTGGTGTTTAGTTTAATGACTCAGCTGCTTGGCCGCCACCTCGGTCACTGGCTGGCGCATTACTCACAAAGACGGCGCGGTTATGTAAGTTGGCAATGAGGCAATGTCTCACAAATCATGACGAAATGTTATCAAACAGGAAAAGTACAACAGCAAAGAGGAACATCTGCTAGCGTGAGCAACACTGACTGAAAGACGCTTAATTTAGCAATGGAAAATTACAAGTGCATTTACTACAGTTGAGAAACATGTACTTAAATATTTCCATTGTATGCCAACTTATACTTCTGATCTGCTACATTTCAGAGGGAAAAGTACTTTTCACTTCACTACTTTTGTCTAAAATGTACAGTTACATTTCAGATTAAAGTTAGCATCTGAATATCTTAGGAAATATTTAACGCTTAAACAGCCACGATTCATTCAGGAGCTTGAGTCAAAGTGAACAGTCTCCTTAGTTAGGTTTAATTTGTCTTTAACCCAAGATAACAGCTCATAAAAGTTAACCCAAACCAAATATTTAGCGCTACCTAAACTAGCTAACCCGCTGCTAAAGCTGAAGTAGTTAGCTAACTAGCCCGCAGCATCATTTAACCGAACGAGGATTGGTGTGAATATGCTAATGCTAATGTTACACCACACTAATCAAGACTAATAATAGCAATAGGAGGCTAACAGAATAACGTGGTCTGCTTGTTAACTAGCTAATAACTAGACAATTAGGTCTGAAACATATCTGCCAGCGTCAAACTCCAGGACCCTGTTTTAAGAGACAGATGTGGCGAAAAACGAACAGATTTTGACGCGTTCTTTGTGGCTTTTTGGACGTTACTTATGTTTAACAGACCTAGCATGCTGGTTGGCCTCGTTTTTCCTACACTACTTCAAGGCATGGTTGTTTCCAAACATGCTTTTTGTTTTTAGGAATGGAAAACAGCCTCCCCAAGTGTTCAAATATTTACAGATATTTTGTTGTTTCACCTATTTCGTCTTTCATTTTTTCACGCTGGCTGCCGTGATGTGTCAAAAAGATAACAGGGATGAGGAAGCTGTTTGCTGTATGCTGCCACCTGCTGGACAGGTGTTGGTAGAGCGGGGCTTTACTGGCATATACCGTTTATCCAAGTCTATGGATCTAACTCAGAAATGTCCAAACCTATTCCTTAAAGGTCCATAACGTGGCTGCAGGTTTTCATTCATTCAGATTTGACTCTGTTAATCAGCTGATCTCAGTCTGCAGACAGTTCATTGGTTGAATCTTGTGTGATATTGATTGGTTGGAACAAAAACCTGCAGACACACAGACGGCCCTTTATGGAATAGTTTGGCCATGCCTGATCGAACTGGAACGACTTATTTGGGCCAATTAGGATTCTGTATAACTGTAAACTAGTTTAAAAAGGGAGATATGGGAGATTTATGGGGGGGAATTATGAAAGAGAGAGGGTGAAAATATAAAAAGTCTGGTCTGAAACGATTTGATTAGCCTGTAGAAGTTTTTTGATTATTGGTTAGTGTCTGATTTCGGCTTTTTGAATGAAAGGAATTTAACCCTCCTGTTGTCTCCCGTCGACTGTGCAGCTTTTTTTCCCTAATGGGTCAAAATTAACCCAGTTTTGGTTGGTTTATGAAGCATAAGGTTTAAATTATCACTCAATTCTGTGTTAGACCTTTTTAGCCAACTTCATTCCAACTTAATATCGCAGATTTTACACTTATTTTTGGAAATTCATAAGTTAGGCCTCAATTAAATGCATGTATACCTCATTTTTGAGTTCAGGCTTGTTGTACTCCTGGGTCAGAATTGATTTGAGGACAACAGGAGGGTTAATATATTTTGATTTTAGTTTTTTTATCAAACAAAACAAGCAACCTGCAGACAGCTCTGGGAAACTGTGACAGGCATTTTTCACTATTTTCTAACATTTTATCCACTTGACGATTCATAGAAAAGGATTTGGAAGATTAATCTTTAAGATAATAGTTGCAGCAGGTAATACCTAAACACAAATGAAGTGGCTGGATTGATGCTTTACATGAGGTAAAAGCACATTCCTAAGCATTTTGTGTTTTAATTTTGTCAGGGAAGAAGGTGGCGATAATGTTACACACTTTAAAAAAAAATAAAAAATTCTTCCAACATGGCGGAGCGTTGCTGTTAACCAGTCGTAGCCTCTTGGAGCATCTCGTGTGCTGGAGACATTCAGCTTGCTTTGTGGCCTTTGCTTATTATATTTATTTTTTAATATTTTATCTTTTTCAGAGAGGTACAGTATGTGCTGCCGTTTCTATGCATCACTGTGACAGGCTTCGCCCACTGCCTTGACCAAACAAAATGAAACTAAAGCTAACCCAAATTAAGTCAATTTCAAGTCTTTTGGAAATGTTACAAGATATCTGTCAAGTCGCTCCCTCGTAGCAAAGACGCTCGTTTTTAAGGGGAGCGTACCTATGTTCCCCGGCCCCTATGTTCCCCAATCGCAGCTAACTCGGCTGCTAGCTTGGCGGCTAATTCGGCTGCTAGCTCGGCGGCTAGCTCGGCGGCTAACTCATCTGCTAACTCGGCGGCTAACTCAGCTAACTGGCTAACTGTAGACACATACACATACAAAGCGGGGAACATAGGACCCGGGGAACATAGGGATGATCCCTTTTTAAGACATGAATCATTTTTCTGTTATGACTTTTAGAAGTGCATGGCTCCGTGGTGAACTTGTGCACTAGTAGAAATCCTTGTAATCGCTAGCCGTGTAAAAAAAAAAAAGAAAAGAGAAGCCATAGAGAAAATAACATAGCCATAATCGTAGAGAGTTATCTGTATTTTGAATTTAGCGAATCATATTCTGTGATACTGAGCTCTAATGATGTCAGTGCGATGAAAGCAGAGGAAGTAGAAGAAGAAGAAGAAGGCGAGGACGTAGTTTAACCCTTGTGTCGTCCTCTCGGGTCAAATTGACCCTGTCCGTTTTAACTGTTCCTTTTTTCCTTCCTTCCTTCCTCTTTCCCTCCTTCTCTCTTTCTTTCCTCCCTCTTTCCTTCTTTCCTCCCTCCTTTCTTTCCTCCCTCCTCCTTCTTTCCTCCCTCCTTTCCTTCCTTCCTCCCTCCTTTCCTTCCTTCCTTCCTCTTTCCCTCCTTCTCTCTTTCTTTCCTCCCTCTTACCTTCTTTCCTCCCTCCCTCCTTTCCTTCCTTCTTTCCTCCCTCCTTTCCTTCCTTCTTCCCTTCCTCCTTCCCTCCTTTCCTTCCTTCCCTCCTTTCCTTCCTTCCTCCCTCCTTTCCTTCCTTCTTTCCTTCCTCCTTTCCTTCCTTCCCTCCTTCTCTCTTTCTTTCCTCCCTCCTTTCTTCTTTCCTCCCTCCCTCCTTCCCTCCCTCCTTCCCTTCCTTCCTTTACTTCCTCCTTCCCTCCTTTCCTTAATTCCCCCTTCTCTCTTTCTTTCCTCCCTCCTTTCTTCTTTCCTCTCTTCTTTCCTCCCTCCTTCCTTCCTCCCTCCCTCCTTTCCTTCCCTCCTTCCTCCCTCCTTTCCTTCCTTCCCTCCTTCCTCCCTCCCTTCCTTCCTTGACTCAAGGACAACAGGAGGGTTAAAGTTACAGCCCGACACATACTGTTGTTTGAGGTCGATATTGAAATCGATACTTGGGTTAATATTGATAGTATTTTATTTTTTTTTAAACATAAACAACCTTAATACAGATTCCTGATATATTACTTCTTGTTGTTTTTTATTTTTGCCAAGACACATACTTGAAAAATGAACTTGTTAGCGCTCTCTTGATGGTCAAACCTCGTAAAGGTGACAGTTTCAAAATTACATTTAGTTGTTTTTTTTTATTTCTGTACTACAGTTTCTTACTATCTGTACACCAAACTGATATATATCTACAAGTTCTGGCTGATATATTATTCTAACCATACTTAAAGTTACCTAGAAAATCCCCAAATTTCCTTCCACTTCTTTGCTGATGCTTTGAAGCTCAAACACCTTTGTTTTACCTCTTTTCCACTGAGCTGGAGCTGGAGCTGGTTCGGAGCCAGAGCCTGACTAAGCACCGGTTCTTTGATTTTCCACCGCCAAAGCTCCACCCCGGACAACATCAACACTATAGACGAGAGCTCGGAGACAATATGTGGACATGGATGAGTCATCGGTCACTATTTCAAAATCAGAAAGGAGACGTTTAAAGAGCAACGTAACACTAATCATCTTCTATTTAAAGTCAGTGAATTACACATACTGTCGTGTCACTTTATGATACGAAAGCAGTTTTAGAAAAAGAAAAGTAATCCCCCCCAAAACTAAATAAATTTAACCCTCCTGTTGTCCTCAAGTCAAGGAAGGAAAGGAGGAAGGAAGGATGGAGGGAAGAAAGGAAGGAAAGGAGGGAGGAAGGAAGGGAGGAAAGGAAAGAAGGAAGGGAGGAAGGAAAGGAAAGGAAGGAAGGACGGAGGGAAGAAAGAAAGATGGGAGGGAGGGAGAAAGGAAAAGAGGAAGGCAGGAAGGATGGATGGAAGGAAGGATGGAAGGGAGGAAGAAGGAAGGAAAGGAGGGAGGAAGAAAGGAAGGAAAGAAGGAAGGAAGGATGAGGGAGGAAAGAAAGACAAGAGGAAGGGAGGAAGGAAAGAAGGATAGAAGGAAGGAAGAAAGGAAGGGAGGAAGAAGGAACAGTCAAAAAAGACAGGGTCCTACCCTCCTTTCCTTCCCTTCCTTCTTCCTCCCTTCCTTCCTTGACTTGAGGACAGCAGGAGGGTTAAACTCGAGCCAGATAAAAAGAGGGGCGGCCTCCAAGACTACAGACCGAAATAATAAAGTTACGTCCATTTTTAGAGAAAGCAGCAGGTTTATAATATTTATACAATGATGATGATGGATGCTTAAACTCTGGATTTTAACACTTTGGGGTTTTTTTTAATGCTTTCAAGCTAAATTTGTGTGTTAAGTTGCTCTTTAAAGAAAAATATATCACTAACCTGCACTTAAAAGGTGAATCTCCTCAAACGTCCGTCCATCAATTCGTGTCCTGCTGAATGAGACACTTACTGAACCCTTTTTTTTCTTCTCTGGATGTCAGCTTACATCAAATTTAAAAAAAATTAAAAATGAGAAAGTAACACAACCAGCCAGCCGGTGTTGATTTAGCTGCTGTAGCACTTTAAGTTTATGCTGCTGAATATTACATGTTACTTACTTGTATGTTTGTCCGTACTGCTGTATGTGTCCGTATGTATGTATGTATGTATGTATGTATGTGATGCATCCTGACCGGGAATGTCCGTCTGAACAGATATAACAACATGCATATCATCAGTGTTTTAATGTACTCTTGTTGTCAATAAATACAAACAGAACAAATACAGTAAAAAAAAAAAAAAAAACTCACACAAAGATTGTACAATGTTTTGGCTCTGAATGTGCACAATTATCTTTTTTAACAGTAAAAAATTTCAAAATAAAAGCATTGACATCGAAACAAAGGCACGTAAACCATCAGCTCTCGTCAATAAGAGTAAAGATCAATTAGACGGAGCAGTTTTCTTGTCCCTTCCTTCCACCCTCCTTTCCTTCCTTCTTTCTTCCTTCCTTCCTTCCTCCCTCCCTCCCTCATGTCCTTCCTTCTTTCCTTCTTCCTTCCTTGACTTCCTTCTTCCTCCCTCCCTCCTTTCCTTCCTTCTTTCTTCCTTCCTTCCTTCATCCCTCCTTTCCTTCCTTCCCTCTTACCCTCCTTCCTCCCTCCCTCCCTCCTTTTCTTCCTTCCCTCTTACCCTCCTTACTTCCTTCCCTCTTACCCTCCTTCCTTCCTTCCTCCCTCCCTCCTTTCCTTCTTCCTCCCTCCCTCCCTTGACTCGAGGACACAATTTTTTTTAACAGTAAAAATTTCAAAATAAAAGCACTGACATGGAAACAAAGGCACGTTAACCATCAGCTCCCGTCAACCAGAGTAAAAGTCAATTAGACGGAGCAGTTTTTTTGTTTCTTTCAACACTAAATCTTTTGAAGTTACCATCATCACAATACTGTTAGTGTTTGATCCTGTTAGCTCGATCGAACTGAATTCGGCGATATTTAAGACAAACTGTGGTCAGAAAAGGTTTCGCAGTGAGTTATTAAGGTGAGAGAGTGTAAATAGCACCGAGAAATCATTCCCTGTCCAGAGATTTAAAAAAAGTTTCTTTAACCCTCCTGTTGTCCTCGAGTCAAGGAAGGAAGGGAGGAAGAAAGGAGGAAAAAGGGAGGGAGGAAGGAAGGAGGGGAAGGGAGGAAAGGAAGGGAGGGAGGGAGGAACAAAGGAAGGAGGGAAGGAAAGAAAGGAAGGAAGGGCGGAGGAAATAAGGAAGGAAGGTAGGAGGGAGGGAGGGAGGAACAAAGGAAGGAGGGAGAAAGGAAGAGAGGAAGGAAGGAAAGAAAGACAGAGGAAAGCAGGAAGGGTAGAAGGAAAGGAAGGAGGGAAGGAAAGAAGGAGGGAGAAAGGAAAGAAAGACAGGAAAGCAGGAAGGGTGGAAGGAAAGACGGAGGGAGGAAGAAAGGAAGGAAGGAAGGAAAGAAAGACAGAGGAAAGCAGGAAGGGTGGAAGGAAAGACGGAGGGAGGGAGGAAGAAAGGAAAAGAGGAAGGGAGGAAAGAAGGAAGGAAGGGAGGAAGGAAGGGAGGAAAGAAGGAACAGTCAAAACAGATAGGGTCAATTTGACCCGGGAGGACGACAGGAAGGTTAAAATACAGGAGCCTTGTTTTATTATTATCTATTATTATTATTTAAGTGTAAAGAGCAAAACAAGTGATTGACTTTTTTTGTCTTAATTTGTTAAAAGAAAGTGTTTTATTCTATATCTATGAGTTTGTACTCAACAAAATTAAGATTATTTTATAATTATTTGCAAATATTGGATGTAGTTTTGACTTTAACTGTAAAGAGCATGACACTAGGTCGAAGTTACGCTGAACCAACGCTTTAAAGTCTAACCTGATGTGAAAATATAGGATTTTAAACCTCCTGAATTAAAGGATGAAACGTGATCTCCTCCTCCTCCTGGAAACAGCGTGACGGGGGTTATAAACGGGGGTCAGACTGGATCCGAGGCGGTTCTGGCGTAGACCTTCTCCCACATCACCGTGCCACAGATGCAGAAGAAGTCCCAGAGGTTGCAGAAGATGCCGCGGTCGAACGGGTTCTCCTCGTTCCCGCAGTGCTTCAGGTAGGAGGATGAAAAGATGGAAGGAAGGAAGAGAAGACAGGCTGAAAAGATAGAAGGAAGAAAGGGAGGATCGAAGGAAGGAAGGATGGAAGGACGAGGAGAGAAGACAGTAAGGAAAGATGAAAGAAAGGAAGGAAGAGAAGACTGTCTGAAAAGATAGAAGGAAGAAAGGGAGGATGTAAAGATGGAAGGAAAAGAAGACAGTAAGGAAAGATGAAAGGAAGGAAGGACAGATGGAAGAAAGGGAGGATGGAAGGAAAAGAAGACAGGAAGGGAAGTGGGCCGGATTGGGCTCTTTGGCGGGCCGGTTTCTGGTCCGCGGGCCTCATGTTTGACACCCCTGGTCAGACTGGATCCGAGGCGGTTCTGGTGTAGACCTTCTCCCATATCACCGTGCCGCAGATGCAGAAGAAGTCCCAGAGGTTGCAGAAGACGCCGCGGTCGAAGGGGTTCTCCTCGTTCCCGCAGTGCTTCAGGTAGGAGATGCGGTGCCGAGACATGAACTCCCAGGTGGTGCAGTTGATGGAGACCAGGTAGAGGTGGCAGCAGAGCAGCAGCAGCACCACGACGGAGAAAACCCCGACGACGCCGAGCGCCGCCAGCAGGAAGCCGTTCGATCGGAAACCACAGCTCCCACGTCAAGCTGGGAGAGACGCCTGACCTGGAAGAAAACCAGATAAAGATGGTTTTATGTGTGATGTCATATAATTCCTTCCTTCTTCCTCCCTCCTTTCCTTCCTTCTTTCTTCATTCCTTCCTTCCTCCTTTCCTTCCTTCCTCCCTCCTTTCCTTCCTTCCTTCTTTCCTTCTTCACAGATTTAAATGCATTTTTTATGACTGTAGAAGTAGTGACTGTTCCTTCCTTCCTTTCTTTCTTTCTTCCTCCCTCCCTCCTTTATTTCCTTTCTTCCTTCCTTCCTCCCTCCCTCCTTTATTTCCTTTCTTCCTTCCTTCTTTCCGTCCTCCTTTCCTTCCTTCTTACCTCCCTCCCTCCTTTCCTTCTTCCTTCCTCCTTTCCTTCCTTCCTGCCTTCCTCCTTTCCTTCCTTCCCTCTTTCCCTCCTTCCTCCCTCCTTTCCTTCCTTCTTCCTTCCTCCCTCCTTTCCTTCCTTCCTCCCTCCCTTCCTGACTTGGAAGAAAACCAGATAAAGATGTTTTTATGTGTAATGTCATATAATTCCTTCCTTCTTCCTTCCTTTCCTTCCTCCTTCCTCCCTCCTTTCCTTCCTTCTTTCTTCATTCCTTCCTTCCTCCTTTCCTTCCTTCTTCCTTCCTTCTTTCCTTCTTCACAGATTTAAATGCATTTTTTATGACTGTAGCAGTAGTGACTGTTCCTTCCTTCTTTTCTTTCTTTCTTCCTTCCTCCCTCCCTCCCTCCCTCCCTCCTTTATTTCCTTTCTTCCTTCCTTCCTCTTTTCCTTCCTTCTTCCTTCCTTCCTCCCTCCCTCCCTCCCTCTTTTATTTCCTTTCTTCCTTCCTTCCTCTTTTCCTTCCTTCTTCCTTCCTTCCTCCCTTCCCTCTTACCCTCCTTCCTTCCTTCCTTCCCTCTCCCCTCCCTCCTTTCCTTCTTCCTTCCTCCCTCCTTTCCTTCCTTCTTTCTTCATTCCTTCCTTCCTCCTTTCCTTCCTTCCTCCCTCCTTTCCTTCCTTCTTCCTTCCTTCTTTCCTTCTTCACAGATTTAAATGCATTTTTTATGACTGTAGCAGTAGTGACTGTTCCTTCCTTCCTTCCTTTCTTTCTTTCTTCCTTCCTCCCTCCCTCCCTCCCTCCTTTATTTCCTTTCTTCCTTCCTTCCTCTTTTCCTTCCTTCTTCCTTCCTTCCTTCCTCCCTCCCTCCCTCCCTCTTTTATTTCCTTTCTTCCTTCCTTCCTCTTTTCCTTCCTTCTTCCTTCCTTCCTCCCTTCCCTCTTACCCTCCTTCCTTCCTTCCCTCTCCCCTCCCTCCTTTCCTTCTTCCTTCCTCCCACCTTCCTTTGTCTTTTCCTTCCTTCCTTCCTTCTTTTCCTTCCTTCACTCTTTCCCTCCTTCTTCCTCCCTTTGTCTTTTCCTCCCTCCTTTCCTTCTTCCTTCCTCCTTTCCTTCCTCCCTGCCTGCCTTCCTCCTTTCCTTCCTTCCCTCCTTCCTCCCTCCCTCCTTTCCTTCCTCCTTCCTCCCTCCTTTCCTTCTTTCCCTCCTTTTTAAAAACGCAGATTTAAATGCATCTTTAGAGTTAGGACCTACAGAGCGATGTGAAGGGCCCAGAGCAGAGTCAGCAGCTGCACCAGCAGGTAGACCACGAACCAGCGGTGGTTCCTCTCGCCGACGCAGTTCTCGATCCAGGGGCAGTGATGGTCAAAGCGACGCACGCAGCGCTTACACGTCTGGCAGTGCTTCGCCCTCATTGGCTGCTGCTCCAAACAGAAAAGAAAGAAAGAAAGAAAGAAAGAAAGAGAGGAGGAACTATTAGAGTCATTCAACTGGTGATAAAGCCACAAAATAAAAAGTTCAAATAATCGTTTTAGTCATTTTCAAATTTAAAAAAAAACAACATTTGCTGCTTCTAGCTTTTTCAAATATGAAGATTTGGTAGTTGTGATATATGACAGGAAACAGATTTTGAACTGTTGGTTGAAGAAAATAAGACCTTTTCACTATTTGTGGACATTTTATAGACAAAATGATTAATTAACCCTCCTGTTGTCCTCGAGTCAAGGAAGGAAGGAAGGGAAGAAAGGAAAAGAGGACGGGAGGAAGGAAGGGAGGAAAGGAAAAGAGGAAGGGAGGAGGGAAGGAAGGTAGGAGGGAGGGAGGAAAGAAAGAAGGACAGAGGAAAGGAGGAAGGGAGGGAGGAAAGGAGGAAGGGAGGCCGGAGGAAAGGAAGGAAGGAAGGAAGGAAGGTAGGAGGGAAGAAGGAAGGAGGAAGAAAGGAGGGAAGGAAGGGAGGAAGGAAGGAAGGAAGGAAGGGAGGAAAGACGGAAGGAAGGAAGGAGAGAGGAAAGAAGGGAGGAAAGAAGGAACAGTCAAAACAGACGGGGTCAGTTTGACCCGGGAGGACGACAGGAAGGTTAAAGGAAATAACCGGCAGATTGAATGAATGATATTTAAACATCTGACAAAGCAACAGATATCATACTTTAAATGATTCTGATGTTTTGTCGACATTTTGTAAAATTTGTTGCAGATTTATTTTTTATTGTAGAGAGTAAAGACTGAAGCTTGTTTAGATTTATGTTTCAACATCTGTGTTTTTAAATAGATTAAAATAGAAATGAATCTGTTATATAAGAACAGGAGTGTGTGTGTGTGTGTGTGTGTGTGTGTGTGTGTGTGTGTGTGTGTGTGTGTGTGTGTGTGTGTGTGTGTGTGTGTGTGTGTAACTGTTATGTCTTGCTTTGACCACCGGGTGGCAGTATGAGTCCAAACACAGAGGTAAAGAAACATTTCAATCATTCTCTTTAAGACTTAAACCCTCCTGTCGTCCTCCCGGGTCAAATTGACCCCATCTCTCTTTTGACTGTTCCTTCTTTCCTTCCTTCCTTCCTTCCTTCCTTCCTTCCTTCCTCTTTCTTTAATTTTCCCTTTGTTCTTCCCCTCCTTCCATAATTCTTTCCTCACTTCCTTGCTTCTTTCCTTACTTCCTCCGTCCTCCCTCCCTACTCCTTTCCTTCCTCCCTCCCTACTCCTTTCCTTCCTTCCTTCCTCCTTTCCTCCCTCCCTACACCTTTCCCTCCTTCCTTCCTCCCTCCCTACTCCTTCCCTTCCTTCCTCCCTATCTACCTACCTCCTTCCTTCCTTTCTACCTACCTCCTTCCTTCCTATCTACCTACCTCCTTCCTTCCTGTCTGTCTATCTATCTATCCATCTATCCATCTATCTATCTACCTAGCCACCCATCTATCCATGTAGTTTTTTTCTTTTTTCAATTTGTTCTGTTTCATCATTTTTATTCCTTTTCTTTATGTCATCACTATATTAATAAATAAAGTTTTAATTGATTCTTTCAGCACCACATGGAGTCAAAACTCATTTCTCATAAAATACTCTACGTGGCAGTGAGTGTGTATCATGTGTATTATGTGTGTATTGTGTGTATTATGTGTGTAGTATGTGTGTGTTCTATCAGCTCTCTGTTATCAGGTCGTCTGATTGCTCTGATCTGAATCACAATGTGATAAAGTGTCTAAATGTTCCTCCCCAGTAAACATGTTTTCTGGTTACTGTTGCAAATCACAGCTAAAAAGAAAAACTTTGATGTTGAAACGTTGGAAAAAGAAACGAGAGTATCAACAGATAACGAAACGTAACGATCCGTCCTCCGTCCCTCGATGACGAAGGCTGAGCAGCTGGTTTACCTGCAGCAGACAGTAACCACAGCGACGCAGCCGAGGGGTCGAAGGCTGAGCAAGCATGGACTCCAGTTCCTCACCCGAACCCTGGACGGCCTGCGCAACACACACACACACAGAGAGAGAAAGACACACACACACACACACACACACAGACACAGAGAGAGAGACACACACACACACAGACACAGAGAGAGAGATAGAGAGAGACACACACACACACAGAGGAAGAGAGACACACACAGACACACAGAGAGACACACACACACATACACACAGAGACACACACAGATACACACAGGGAGACACACACAGAGAGACACACACACACACAGAGAGAGAGAGACACACACAGAGAGAGACACAGATACACATAGAGAGAGACACACACAGAGAGACACACATACACACACACACACAGAGAGACACACACAAAGACACAGAGAGACACACACACACAGACACATTTATATATACACACACACACACAGAGAGAGACACACACACACACACACAGAGACACACACATTGATATATATATATATACACGTACAGAGACACACACACACCGAAGTGGGTCACACATATACACACAGAGACACACACACATATACACATATACACACAGAGACACACATACACACACAGAGACACACACACACATACACATACACACACAGAGACACACATACACATACACACAGAGACACACACACATATACATATACACACACAGAGACACACACACACATACACACACAGAGACACACACACACATACACACACAGAGACACACACAGAGACACACGTATACACATACACACACAGAGACACACACACACATACACACACAGAGACACACACACACATACACACACAGACAGACACACACACACACCGATGTGGGTCACACATTTACACACACGTGTGAATAAACATCATCCGCTGTGACCTTCACTTCAAAGATAAACATTTAGTTTATAGTTCACAAAAACAAACTTATTTTATTTATTTATTTAACTACCAAGATTTTTATCAGCTTTATTTATTTATTTATGTTTGATTGTGTAATATCACTATTACTTATTAAAACCCGTATAATACACATATCAAACTTTAGTATCTCATCATTCAACCCTTTGTGATAAAGCTTATAGTTATGGCTCCTATAGCTCTTAGCTTATGCTGCTATAGGCTGAGACTGCCGGGGGACTCCCATGATGCACTGGGGCTCCTCTCTTCTCTCTCTCTCTCTCTCTCTCTCTGTCTCTCTGTCTCTCTCTCTCTCTCTCTCTCTCTCTCTCTCTCTCTCTCTCTCTCTCTCTCTCTCTCTCTCTCTCTCTCTCTCTCTCTCTCTCTCTCCTCTTCCTCTCTCTCCTCCTCGTCTTCCTCTCTCTCTCCTCTCCTCTTCCTCTCTCTCCTCCTCTCTCTCTCTCCTCTCCTTCCTCTCTCTCTCCTCTATTCTTCCTTTCTCTCCTCTCATCCCCAACTGGTCGAGGCAGATGTTCTCCCACTCTGAGTCTGGTTCTGAGGGTTCTTCCTGTTAAAAGGGAACCCACCCACCGAGGAAAGAAATCCGGCCCACTTTCCTTCCTGTCTTCTTTTCCTTCCATCTTTCAATCTTTCCTTCCTTCCTTCCTTCCTTCCTTTCTGTCTTTTCTCCTCTTCCTTCCATCTTTCCTTCCTTCGATCCTCCCTTTCTTCCTTCCATCTTTTCATCCTGTCTTCTCTTCCTTCCTTCCATCTGTCCTTCCTCCCTTCCTTCGGTCAATCTTTCATTCCTTCCTTCCTTTCTTTCATCTTTCCTTACAGTCTTCTCTTCCTTCCATCTGTCTTTCTTTCTTCCTTCCTTCCTTCCTTCCGGACTACATAAGATCATATTGTTCTGTATGTGGCCCTTGAATGAAGATGACTTTGACTCCCCTGTTTTAGATGCTGTAGGATGAATTTTTACTTAAAGACTCAAACATGAATTTCTTTGCCTCGATCTCATTTTAAAACACAGATTTGAAATGCATTTATTATCTTAAAGCATGATTTATGTTTTGCATGTAATCTTTTTCATTAGCACATGAAAGCAGTTTAATGACTTTGCAACAATAATGAAACTCTGACAAAAAAAAAACCAAGCAGACGAGACGTTCGCTGCGATAGGACATCTTATCACTCCGATAACAGCTCGAGAAGTTAAAAGGTTTGTGTTTTTTTAAATGTTATTCTTCTTCTCTTATTTAAATTTTATTTCTATTGCATCAATGCTGCTCCTCCCTTCCTTCCTTCCTTCCTTCCTTCCTCCATCCCCTTTTCTTCCCCCCTTCCTTCCTTCCTTCCTTCCTTCCTCCTTCTCTTTCTTTCCTCCTCTCTACCTTCCCCCCTTCCTTCTTTCCTCTGTCCTTCTTTCCTTCCTCCCTCTCTACCTTCCCCCCTTCCTTCTTTCCTTTCTTCCTTCCGTCTGTCCTTCCTTCCTCCCTCCCTCCTTCTCTCTCTCTTTCCTCCCTCCACCCCCTTTTCTTCCCCCTTCCTTCTTTCCTCTGTCCTTCTTTCCTTCCGCTTTTCCTTTCTCCCTCTCTCTCCTTCCTTCTTTTTTTCCTCCCTCCTACCTTCATTCTTTCCTTTCTTCCTTCCTTCCTCCCTCCTTTTTTAAATGTTATTCTTCTTCTCTTATTTAATTTTTATTTCTATTGCATCAATGCTGCAAAATTAGCTCTGAAATATAAACCCTAACCCTTTTCTTTTTTCATAAATAAAGTGGAGGAGAGTTTTGTGGCTGGAAGGTCACAGATTGAGTTTAATAATGAATCGATGCTTGTTAACCTTTGTGTCGTCCTCCCGGGTCAAATTGACCCCCGTCTGTTTTGACTGTTCCTTCTTTCCTCCCTTCCTTCTTTCCTTCCTCCTTCCCCTTTTCTTCCCTCCTTCTTTTCTTCCTTCCTCCTTCTCTTTCTTTCCTCTTCTCTACCTTCCCCCTTCCTTCTTTCCTTCCTCTTTTCCTTTCTCCCTCCTTCCTTCTTTCTTTCCTCCCTCCTCCCTTCCTTCTTTCCTTTCTTCCTTCCGTCTGTCCTTCCCTCCTCCCTCCTTCTCTCTTTCTTTCCTTCCTCTCTCTTTCCTCCCTTCCTTCCTTCCTTCCTTCTCTCTTTCTTTCCTCCTCTCTACCTTCTTTCCTTCCTCTTTTCCTTTCTCCCTCCCTCCCTCCCTCCTTTCTTCTTTCTTTCCTCCCTCCTACCTTCCTTCCTTCTTTCCTCTGTACTTATTTCCTTCATTCCTCTTTTCCATGCTCCCTCCCACCCTCTTTCTTTCATCCCTCCCTCCTACCTCCCTTTCCTTCCTCCCTTCCTTCTTCCTCCCTTCCTTCCTCATTTCCTTGCTTCCTTCTTCCTCCCTCCCTTCCTTGACTTTAGGACGACAGGAGAGTTAAACAACTGATTTTGGAGAGCACTGATCATTTAAAATCCAAAGTTTATTCTGCTCAGGTTCAGCAGGTCATAGTTCAGCATCATCACGTTTCATAGTTTGTCCAGAGACGAGCTATAAGATCATTTCTCAACAATAAAAAAGCCAGAATGTATTAGACTTATTTTAAACTCTGCAGTATAAATATCAGCATCAGGTTAAAGTTCTCACCTTCACTGAGTCGCTGAGGACGAAGCCGGGATCCATTAACGACACGGCGAAGTATAAAAACACCGACAGCACCACCAGCAGGAAGAAGAGCAGCGGCAGCAGCAGATCTCCTCGCTCCTCACACCTCCGCAGATCTACACACACACACACACACACACACACACACACACACACACACACACACACACACACACACACACACACGTAATTAATGAAAAAAATTAGATATAATGTAGGAAAAGGAAGGAAGGGAGGGAGGAAGAAGGAAAGAAAGGAGGAAGGAAGGTAGGAAGGAAAGGAGGAAGAAGGAAGGAAAGGAGTAAGGAAGGAAGGGAGGAAGAAGGAAAGAAAAGAGGAAGGACGGTAGGGAGGAAAGGAGGGAGGGAGGAAGACAGAAGGAAAGGACGGAGGGAGGGAGGAAGAGAGCAAGAAGGAAAGAAAGGAGGAAGGAGGAAGGAAGGAAGACAGAAGGAAAGGAGGAAGAAGGAAGAAAAGGAGGGAGGAAGGAAGGAAGGAAGACAGAAGGAAAGTACGGAGGAAGGAAGGAATACAGAAGGAAAGAAAGGAGGAAGGAAGACTGAAGGAAAGGAGGGAGGAAGGAAGACTGAAGGAAAGGAGAGAGGGAGGGAGGAAGGTAGAAGGGTTAGGGTGGGAGGGAGTGAGTGAGAAAGGAAAAGAGGAAGGGAGGAAGGAAGGAAAGAAGGAAGAAAGAGGAAGCGTCAAAACAAACGGGGTCAATTTGACCCGGGAGGACGACAGGAAGGTTAGTGTTGCAGCTTATACATGATTTCTAATGTATTTGTTCTTGGTTACTATGGCAACTCCTCCTAAACTCTTACCTGTGTTGTGCAGGAGCAGAATGAGAGTGATGATCCAGGTCAGCACCGTGTGAGAGGCTCGGACCAGAAACCCGGACCGGAACCAGCTCTGACCCATATTTATATATCTCTATATCTCTATAACACCATAGAGTCGCTTCTTTAGCTGTATTTAAAGAACATAACTGCGCTTTAAACACAACATATCACTCATGACTGTGCTAGGAGAGAAGTACGTCATCTATAAGCTGATAATAAAGCAGGTTAAAGCAATAAAGGAACATTTTTATATAAAATAAAAGCTGACTGAAGCTCGTGAGTTAATCCTGCTCCACACTTCCGTGTTTTCATACGGAAAGCGGCGCAGGACAAAATACGCGAAGTGCGATTCGCGTAACGTTAAATACACAACCAAGTTTAAGAAGGGTCACATTTATTAGTATAGTAATGGAAATTAATAAATTAATAAATTTATTAATAAAATTAAGAAATTAAGATGTAGTATGCAGTATTACAGTAAAAGTACTTTTATTGTAATACTGCATACTACATCACTATAATACTGCAGTACTTTTATTGTAATACTGCATACTACATCACTATAATACTGCAGTACTTTTACTGTAATACTGCATACTACATCACTATAATACTGCAGTACTTTTACTGTAATACTGCATACTACATCACTCATTATACTGCAGTACTTTAACTGTAATACTGCATACTACATATCACTCATAATACTGCAGTACTTTAACTGTAATACTGCATACTACATCACTCATAATACTTTAACTTTACTACTTAAGTAGGATTTTGAATTAATGTAATGAAGTATTTTTTTTACAGCTTCTGTGTTATATTATTATTATATTATTATATGTGGAGCTTATTTTAGATATTTTGTGTAGTTTAATAGTAACAGTACGGCATTATTATCATATCATCATTATCTTTATCTTAAAAGTAACTAAAGCTGTCAAATATATGTTGTGTAGTATAAAGTACAAAGTAGCACAAACAAAGGAAATACTCCAGTACTGTAAATATGTACTTATTTGCAGTAAATGTACTTTGTTACCTTCCCCGCCGTCAGCTGGTGTTACCTAACGTGTTTCCTGTTACTGTTTAATCCCAGATAAGAGCCGGACCTTTACATTTCATCCTAACCTACATAATCCCCTTTAGATGTGATGCAATGCTATAACAGTATATTTCATTCAGCTTTATTTTATTTTATGTTTTGACCTAGTTTACTAAATGGACTATCCTTTTTATTCTATTTTTATTTCCTGATTGTTTCCCGCCTTCTCTTTCTGGTTTTACTTATATAAAACTCATATTTCCCTCTTCCTTGATCTTTTTCCTTTTAATGCCCTACCTCACACCCCCTACTTTTATTTTATTGTGCTTATTATTTAGTTATTATATATTATTTATTTTCTATTGTGTCTATTTATTATGTTTTATTTTATTGTGAGTTTTTTATTTATTCTTTCTTTTATTTTTTATTTATTTTATCTTTTATTTTATAGTGCCTTTATTTTATTATTTCCTTTATTTTATTATTTCCTTATTTAATTTAATTATTTTTTTATTACCTTTTATTTTATTGTGCTATTTTTGTTATTATATTTTATTTATTTTCTATTGTGTCTTTTATTATGTTTTATTTTATAGTGATTTTATTTTATTTATCTCTTTTATTTATTTATTTTTATTTTTATCTTTTATTTTATAGTGCATTTATTTTATTATTTCCTTATTTAATTTAATTATTTTTTATTACCTTTTATTTTATTTATTCTTTATTTATTTTATTTTTTATTTTATTTTTTATCTATTTTATCTTTTATTTTGTAGTGCCTCTATTTTATTATTTCCTTGTTTCATTTAATTACTTTTTTATTGCCCTTTATTTTATTGTGCTTATTATTTAGTTATATTTTATTTATTTTCTATTGTCTTTTATTATGTTTTATTTTATAGTGAGTTTATTTTATTTATTCTTTGTTATTTCTTTTAATTAATTTTTTTATTACCTTTTATTTTATTTTTTAACCCTGCCTTTGGTGTTTCATCATGAAGCTAAAATAATTCAGTTCATACCTTCGTAGTTATACAAATAATATTACTGAGAGACTAATTGAGGTTTATTAGAATTATAATAAATCTATTATAACCCAAAAACTACAGCTGCTGTCGTCTATTGAGCCAGTCGTCTATTCTCCGACATGAGTTACAAATTTAGGGGGAAAAAAAAGTCAGATATTGTTCAGAAGTGAGTGTATTTCTCATTATGAGTAGATATGTGGATATTATATTCTTCAACATGTTCTAGTGGACTGTGAAATAGTGATTAAGGTCTTTTTCTGCTACAGTAAGGAACATATGGTTGTGACTAATGACGAGTCAGAGTATGAAGAACAGTAGGTTAAAGATTAATTATACATAGAAACCTCCTGACACTTTAACCCTCCTGTTGCCCTCAAGTCAAGAGAGGGAGGGAAGGGAGGAAGGAAGGAAGGAAGGAAGGAAAGAAGGAAGGAGGAAGGAAGGGAAGGAGGAAAGGAAAGAAGTAAGGACAGAGGAAAGAAGGAAGGGAGGGAGGGAGGGAGGGAGGGAGGGAGGGAGGAAGGAAGGAAGAAAGGGAGGGAGGGAAAGAAGTAAGGACAGAGGAAAGAAGGAAGGGAGGGAGTAAGGAAGGACAGAGGAAAGAAGGAAGGAAGGACAGAGGAAAGAAGGAAGGAGAGAGGAAGGAAGGGAGGAAGGAAGGAATGGAAAGGAAAGGAAAGGAAAGGAAAGAAGGAAGAAGGTAGGAAAGAAGGACAGAGAGGAGAGACTGAGGTAGGAGGGAAGAAGGAAAAAAGGAGGGAAGAAAAGGGGGTGTGGAGGAAGTACAGACGAAAGGATCGAAAGGAAAGAAGACGGGGTCAATTTGACCCGGGAGGAAGACATGAGGGTTAAAGAACAGCTGAAACTATACTGAGAGTATTAAAAGTAACATTTATACTACAAAAATACAAAATACAATTATTCCTTCATATTTATAATAAAGACTACAATATTGTGCTTAGTTATTTCCTATTGTCTGTTTTATTTTATAGTGATTTTATTTGATTTATTCTTTTATTTTTATCCATTTTATTTTATTTTATAGTCCTTTATTTCCTTATTTAAAATTACTTTATTTTATTGTGCTTATTTTTTAGTTATGATGATACCTTTTAAATTAATTAAATATGCAGATTTGTGTAGATGAAGAGAGACCGGACACTTGAGAGTAACGAGAATTTGCATTTATTTGCATCAAAAAAAAAATAATGGTCCATTAAAACAAAGACTAAAACTCATTCTTTACAAAAGAATTAAATACCTGCATTGATACCTTGACATTCATTAAAGTGCATTATGTTGCTTCATCTTTTTAAAGCCCTTTTTTTCTCTCCTTCCCGACAAAAACTCAAGAGTATAAATGAAGAAAAAAAAAAAAAAAACCCAAACAACCACAAGTGATTTTTTTCTGTTAATTAAAACAATGATCTAACCTGAGTTGAACATTAAGACATTTATACTTCTTTCTTTTTCTCTTTTTTTTGAAATAAAAGAAAAGAAAAGGGCAAAAAAAAACAAAAAAACATCTAACATGCAGACTTTCAAGTTGCGTAATACGAGTCGCAGTGACTAACGGATTCAACATGAACTTCCCTTTAAACATTTAAAACCAGACATAGTTTTTTTTAGTGTTCAGCAGCCACTCGGTAAGGCCGTCGCCTGGTGTTAACTTTCACTCACACCCCCTGAATACAGTCAATACAGTCACTGCATCGGTTTAAAACTTAGCAACAAAAAAAAAAAAAAAAAGAAATCGCACATTTGGCTCTTCAAGAAGAAAAAGGAGACAAAAAGCATTCATCTCCTCCTCCTCCTCCTCTTCTTCCTTCCTTCCTCTTCCTCCTCCAGACAATTAAAACAATAAATATACAGAACAGATGAATAAATGAATAAATACTCTCTTCATCTATCTTTCCGCTCATTCATTCATTCAGGACGGAGGGGGGGAGGGGGGGGGGTTCAGAGAGAGAGATCAAACTCTCATGTGCAAAAACCCCCCCCCTTTTCTTCTCTCTATAAATATAAAGTATAAAGAGATTTAGTATAATAATGCTTTTAACTGTCTATAAAAATAAAATGTGATCTGTCTTTAGTACTTTACACAGGTAGAGGAGTTGGAGGTGGTGTGTATGCATGTGTGTGTGTGTGTGTGTGTGTGTGTGTAACGGATGCTGACTGACCCCCAAAAACAACTTAACGTAAAGTCACACCAACATGAGAACTGAAGACTTTCTCCTCAGGCACCAAAAAAAATTGAAGAGCCAAAAAAAAAAAAAACCTTAACATTTGGTCCTCGATTCTTGATTTACAGTCTTTTTAAACATTCAGGCTTCTTTGGTGCGACTTCTTCTTTAAAACATAAATAGCAGCGGTCACGGTCACAGTCACAGTCACAGTCACCCCCCCCCTCCCCCTCCCCCTCCCCCCAAAAAAACACCTGAGCTCACAGAGTCCATATATCCTTCTATCCTTCCTTCTTGGCCTTTCTCGTCTTTCGTCAGCTGACATTCACAGAATGAGAAGCGTCCACGAACCCCAACAAGGTCCCTGGGATTCCCTCGAGTCGGGGAGAGGGTAGGTGGGTGGTATTTAGAGGAGAGGGGAGGGGAGGGGCGTGTGTGTGTGTGTGTGTATTTAGGAAGGGTGGGAGGTCACACACTCCTCATGGTGACAATGAAAGGAAGGGGGGAAGGGTGATGGTGGTTGTGGTGAATCAGCGTGATGTCACTCCCAGCTGTGTCTTTATTTGCTCGTACACAACGTAGCTGATGCTGACGGCCGGGATGACTTTTAGGAAGTTGGGGGCGAGGCCTCTGTAGAGACCCGTGGGACCCTCGGTCTGCAGGATCTGCCTGAAGAGACTTGACATGGTGGCCTGCTGGCTGCCTCCTGTCGCAGCTGTAGAAACAAAGATAAGAGAGAGATAAGAGATTAGACTTAAAGAGGATGTCGCAATAGAAATGGTAAAGGTTACGAGTCTCATTGCATCACTTCCTGTTCTCTTCTTCTTCTCTGGATTTAAATAACTGAGATTTTAATTTTAACCCTTGTGTCGTCCTCCCGGGTCAAATTGACCCCGTCTTCTTTTCTTTTATATCCTTTTGTCTGTACTTCCTCCACCCCCTTTCTTCCCTCCTTCTTTCCCTCCCTCCCTCCCTTTCCTTCATCCCTCTTACTTTCCTGTCCTTTCCTACCTTCCCTCCCTTCCTCCCTTCTTCCTTCTTTCAGTCTCTCCTTTCTTTCCTACCATCCTCCTTTCCTCCCTCCCTGCCTGCCTTCCTCCCTTCCTTCCTCCTTTCTTCCCTCCCTTCCTCGACTTGGACAACAGGAGGGATAAACCTATCAGGCCGCCATTTGCTGTTTTATTAACCAACACCTTCACTGACTCATGTCTCACCTCTCTCCACCCGTAAAGAGAACAGAGGTGTGGCGCTGAGTCAAGTTCAGATTAATGTCCAATTTGTTTCGTAACTGTTTTACAGCAGCGGTGATAAATATTCACCCAGTGTCCCACTTTTTAAAATTATAAGAGAGTCTCATAAGAGAAGTTGGTTTTAATGAGATTTGGTCATTTTGTGAAAGAAAGCGATTTTGTGATCAAGTTTCTCATTATAGCAAAAAACTGAGTAAATATTTGGTGGCTGCAATACACTGTTGTACAATTTGATGCATTTCCACCTTAAGAAGAATAAAACCCTCCAAGTAACTCATTTTTAAAGAAGTCCTAGTAGGAAAACAGTCGATTCTTAAGACCCTAAATGTCCTCCTACTCTATATTCTACCCTTGCACTAGTCAGATTATTCCTATCAGAGGGTGTAACAGTGCTTCAGGATATGAGGGCCTCACCTTGTGCTTGCATGCGGGTGCGGACGAGAGCGAGGGGGGTAACTGGCGAGTTGACCGCAGGTGCTCGACACGGTGCCGCAAGCCAGCAGGACCACAACGCCGGGGTCGGTGCTGTTGGTACCGTACTGCTTGCAGGTAGCTGTTCTTCAAGGTCTGAAGAAGAAAAAAGGAAAGAAAAAGGATGGTTAATGATTCATCGTGTTGGTGTATTAGGACATTTTTCACAGCGTTATGTCATTTAGAGACTTATGTAACCTCAGTCATGAGATTTCTTGACATTTAAAAGTTACTTCATCTGTTCCAGTCGAGGGAAGATGTCGTAATATCTTTTATGCTCTTGAATATAGCCGAACACTTTCTCTCTTTTATTTGATATCATATTTTATCAGTGTGCAAAGTTTAAAAAATGTAAAATGTGGTGAATTTGAAGCCAACATTTCTGCTCTGATTAGAAGCCAAAAGGAAGATAAATATGTACCGAGGTTTTATTAACGGAGCGATAAAAATACTAAAAACAGAACCTGATACTACTGAGGAGGTAAAAATAGACTCTGCTCACCTCGTACACGGCCAGGTCGATGCCAGCGTAGGGGATAATGCCGAGCATGTTGGGGATGTAGCCTTTGTAAAACGCTGCCAGTCCTTCTCGCCTGAAAATCTGCTTCGCACAGTCCGAGATACCCGAGTACTGTCCGGTCGTCCTTAAAGCCAGACGGGTTTTCAGAACCTGGGAGAGGAGACAAAGAGGAAGAGAAGAGGAATTAATGCCGTGTTCTTTTCATTTATGTTAAGCCTCCTATTGTTCTCGAGTTAAGGAAGGTAGGGAGGAAGAAGGAAGGAGAAGGAAGGAGAAGGAAGGAGGAAGGAAAGTAATGGGGAGGGGAAGAAGGAGAAGGAAGGAGAAGGAAGGAAAGTAATGGGGAGGGGAAGGAAGGAGAAGGAAGGAGAAGGAAGGAGGAAGGAAAGTAATGGGGAGGGAAGAAGGAGAAGGAAGGAGAAGGAAGGAGAGTAATGGGGAGGAGAAGGAAGGAGAAGGAAGGAAAGTAATGGGGAGGAGAAGGAAGGAGAAGGAAGGAGAAGGAAGGAAAGTAATGGGGAGGAGAAGGAAGGAGAAGGAAGGTAATGGGGAGGAAAGAGGGAGAGGAAGGAGACAAAGAGAGGAAAGAAGGAAAGAGGACAGAAGAAGGAAGGAGAAGGAAGGAGATGGAAGGAGAAGGAAGGAGAAGGAAGGAGAAGGAAGGAGACAAAGAGAGGAAAGAGGCAGGGAGGACAGAAGAAGGAAGGAGAAGGGAGACAAAGAGGAAAGAAGGAAGGTAATGGGGAGGAAAGAGGGAAGGAGGGAGGAAGGACAGAAGGAAGAAAGAAAAGAGTGGAAGGAAGGAAGGAAGGAAGGAAGGAAGGAAGGAAGGAAGAGTAAAAATAGACGGGGTCAATTTGACCCGGGAGGATGAGGTTTCCAGCTCTGAGACTCACCTCCATGGGGTAGATGGTGCTCTGAGCCATGACTCCTGCCAGAGAACCTGCAGCAAACCTCTCCAAGATACTCAGAGTCTCTTTATCGCTGCCGATCAACCGTTTGATCTGGAGACAGAAGAAGAAGAAATGATTCAATCTGACACTAGGATGTGGGTTCTAATAACAGAGGTGTGTGTGTGTGTGTGTGTGTGTGTGTGTGTGTGTGTGTGTGTAGAGAGAGATCTGAAGTAACTTGTCGTACCTGCTCGTAAGCCATGAACTTCAGCGCTGACTCCGGAGCGATTTTGATGATGTTGACGCCATTCCCTCGCCATAACGACCTGATGCCTCCTTCTTTAATCATCTGCATCAGACCGCTCATGATGCACATGTTGTTGGTTCGAGATCCGTAAACCTGAAGACAAGAAAAAAAGAGAAGACATTTAATTAATTATCCTTCATGTCGGCCTCCCGGCTCAAATTGAACCTGTCTGTTTTGACTGTTCTTTTTCTTTCTTTCCTCCCTTTCCTTTGTCCTTCCTTCCCCCCCTCCTTCTCTCTTCCTTTCTCCCCATACCTTCCATTCTCCTTCTTTCATCCCTTCCTCTCTCCTTCCTTTCATCCCTTCCTCCCCTTTCCTTCTCTTCATCCCTTCCTCTCTCCTTTCCTTCATCCCTTCCTCTCTCCTTTCCTTTATCCCTTCCTCTCTCCTTTCCTTCCCTTCCTCTCTCCTTTCCTTTCCTTCCTCTCTCCTTTCCTTCCTTTCATCCCTTCCTCTCTCCTTTCCTTCCTTTCATCCCTTCCCCTCTCCTTTCCTTCCTTTCATCCCTTCCCCTCTCCTTTCCTTCCTTTCATCCCTTCCTCTCTCCTTTCCTTCCTTTCCTTCCTTTCATCCCTTCCTCTCTCCTTTCCTTCCTTTCATCCCTTCCCCTCTCCTTTCCTTCCTTTCATCCCTTCCTCTCTCCTTTCCTTCCTTTCATCCCTTCCTCTCTCCTTTCCTTCCTTTCATCCCTTCCTCTCTCCTTTCCTTCCTTTCATCCCTTCCTCTCTCCTTTCCTTCCTTTCATCCCTTCCCCTCTCCTTTCATCCCTTCCTCTCTCCTTTCATCCCTTCCTCTCTCCTTTCCTTCCTTTCATCCCTTCCTCTCTCCTTTCCTTCCTTTCATCCCTTCCTCTCTCCTTTCCTTCCTTTCATCCCTTCCCCTCTCCTTTCCTTCCTTTCATCCCTTCCTTCCTTCCTTCCTTCCTTTCATCCCTTCCTCTCTCCTTTCCTTCCTTCCTCCTTTCTTTCCTTCCTTACTTAACTTGAGGACAACAGAAGGGATAATTAATGAATGAGGTGTTTGATAGGAAAAGGGATAAATGTGTGATTTTGGATTCTTTCCATTTGAGCCAATAATGTTTGTAGGGTTTTCTTTTTGCATCATTCACGAATCGATCGGGGGGGGGGGCACGCTTGATGTTTCAAAGTCGACTTTACACACGCCGGCTGACGCAAATCTGTGGGCCATTGACACAGATCCTGAATCATGTCTGTGAGCTTAGACCTTCAAAAGCTCATTGATGACGCTGGATCTGACTCGGGGGGATTACGCAGTCGAAGGGTGTAACGAACCTTTAGTGAGCCGTCATTGGCCGGTCAGGTGGCCTGGCTGTGACACACTATCAGTCCCTGGACTCCGGCCCCCCTTCTATTTAAATATTAACCTCGGGGCACTTGAGTAACACCGACTCCTCTCCCTCTCTCTCCCTCTTGAGCAACTTCTTTCAAGATCTGTCTCGACTCACTGATTGTGCCACATGAAAGTTACAAAATATAAAAAAGGTCAAAGTATCCCCTCCTGGAGAGTCCTGTACATGTTTTACTATTCATTTTAAAGATTAATCTCTTCTTGGACTGAACTGAACTTGCTGATAACTGGGTCATAGCGCCCACAAGCTGACGATTATTACCCTCTGTGGCAAATAACATGCAAGATAAGACTTTCCACTGTTTCCATTAACACTGTGTTCTGTTCCCAAAAGTCTTACCTGCATCATGACTTTGACTCGGTCCAGTGGAGCGGTGCAGGTCCTGGAAACGGCTCCAGCTGCTCCGCCTGCGACCAGGTGCCTCCACCACATGCCGGTCATCTTCTCCTCTACAGTGAAGTCGTCGGGTACCATCAGGTTCTCACCCACGTCGAATATCTAACCAGAGAGAGAGAAGAAAATTAAACCTTTAACTCTTTGAAAGAAGACATGACAGATTAGAGCAGGGGTGTCAAACTGATTTTCATTCAAGGGCCACATACAGACCAATTTGATCTTATGTGGGCGGGATCATTAAAAAGATGGAAGGAAGGAGGGAAGAAAAAAAGGAAGGAAGGAATGAAAAGGAGACAGGAAAGAAAGACGGAAGGAGGGAGGGAGGGAGGGAGGAAGGACAGAAGAAAGGAAAGGAAGTAAGGAAAGATGGAAGGAAGGATAAAAGGAATGAAAAGAAGACAGGAAGGAAAGAAAGGGAGGAAGAAAGGAAATATGAAAGGAAGGACAGAAGGAAGGAAGGAAAGTGGGCCGGAGTGGACCCCTCGGTGGGCTGATTCTGGCCCACGGGCCACATGTTTGACACCCCTGGATTAGAGTCATTTTGTGCTATTTAGGTCATTTTTCCATGTTGCCAGCTGTTAAATGTGACCTTTAATGTATTAAAGGAATTTGGCTCGCTGCCCTTTTTCCCGCCACAGTAAAGATCACATTGTGTGTGTGGTGGAGTTTGATCCCACAGGTGTCTCAGTTCACGTGAACATCATTGATTTTAAATGAGACAGCCGTGTCATATATTCGTGGACTCACTGTACTGCTGCTGCTTTGAAATCAGATCTTAATGCAAGAGACCAGTGAGCAAAGGTCAAAGAGTGTGAGGAGTGTCGAAACAATCTGGGTCAGCCGGCAATACTTATAACTGGATGTCTGTGGCTCCCCTTGTCTGAACTTAGGAAATCCTCCCCAAATTTAATTTAAACAACCACAGAACAGCAAAATTCATTAAGATTGCTTTCTAAATAATGTCTTTTGAGGTCTCACTGTTCTTGCTTTGTCACCGTTATACAATTTTATCGAGTCAATAAAAAATCGACTATTTATTGCAGCTTCCTAATCAATCACCTCCGGCTCATATCTGGCAGCCTGCAGGTTGTTTCAGTGTCACTCTGGGACATAAAGACTGTACGTTCTGACTTTTCTTTGAGCATTAAATCATGCAGATTTCTCTCCTTGCAGACTGGAATGACCCAGCAGCTCCTGTTTCATCAGTAGCTCGGCTGTAATGTGCCGGGCCCCCTTCAGGAGGGTAAACTCCGGCTTTACTCTTGGCTCAGGTTCAGTCTGTCGTGTCTCTTCGGTGCCAAGTCGAAGCTGCTAAACTCACTGAACGCCTTTGGAGGTAAAATACTTGAACTAAAATCAAGATCAGGTTGTCCTCGTCTTGCAGAGAGGGAGCTGTGCTATATATTACAGTTGCCACCCTGATCTGATTGACTGCTGCTCCTTTTACATAACAGTCAGACAGAGCAGCGGCAAATCCATCAGACATAATCCTCCGGGAACGGGAACGATTCCATTCATGACCTAATAAGAGCTTAAACCGCTGACGCACGGACTTGAGCCCATTGAGCTTTTCGTGCAGTTTGCTTCTCAATTGACCCGCTCATGTCAGACCGGAGGAAAGAACAACGCCTAATGTACTTTAATTAGCCTGACTGATACAATTATTGGGTTCCCGTCCGAGTCTAAAATAGGACACCAGTAAATGTTTGAGACACCAATTCCTGATAATGGGGAGTTTTCTAACTCATGATTCATGAATCAGAGGCATCCTCGTTGCCTGCTGTGTGATGAAAGAGCAGCTTTGTTGTGGCTCAGCTCTTCCCTTTTTGGGGAAAAATGTGTTGATGTGTGATTTCAGAGCGGACCGCAACACTAACCGTGGAGTGTTTCCAGTAGAGGATGATCTCAGGGATGCTTTCCGCCTTCTCCACCATGGGGTAGCTGCTCCAGTCTTTACTGCTGATTGTGATCATCCCGCTCTTATCCATGCTATAAGATAAAAACAAATGTAAGATACTGACCTTTTTAAATCTACAATTCAAATGTGTGAAACAGGTGGATTCAATTACCTCTGAAGGGCTTTCTCTGCCTGCCTTGGAGAAATATGAACACCGATCTCCCAAAGAGACTGCATGAACTCTTTAGCATCAACGCGACCTTTAAAAAGAAAGAAAAAAGGAAGACAAAAAGTTTCAGTTAGTCTGACACAAAGTGAAACATGAAACCAAGTGAGTGCAGACTCATCCGCAACGAAACTCAAAAAACCTCAGATTTGCGCGGGCTCCTCTTTCATACCTGCATTCTTCCTGTCGAGACTCTTCACCACAAGTTTAAGGTCCTTCTCGTAATCTTGAAGATATTGCACAAACTCGTCGAATTCCAGTTGTACGTCTGCGTCGTTTTCTTGCCTTTTTAAAGTTTTCTGCAAGACATGAAAAACACATGCAATGAGTAAAGACTTTATTTTAGGACTCCACACAGCAGATATAACACTGTATTAAAAAGTGTGTGAAGGATCATTTATGTTGACAGCAAAACATTTTTTAATGGCAGCTTATGAAACAGGTATCACAAGCTCTTAAAAAAGGTTACTAGGTTTAAAATTAGCATCCAAAGCTTTATAATTAACCAGTCCTGAATGTTAAAATGTGTCCCAGCTTGTGTTTCATGACCCCACCGGACACCGCGGTGACCCCATTAGCCAAGTCATGGTGCTCTTGGCATTCTTGAATGGCAGTAATGATGTTAGTTTCTTTTCTTTTTTTTCTCTCTCCCCAGGACAACCCAAGTCTATTTTTGGGCCTCTACTGCTTGAACGACCTGCCAACTGCTTTAATCCTGTCTAAGCTGCTGCCTCTGCTCATGGGGGGGGGGGGGGGGGGGTAAAATAAGAAGAGTACACCAATTGACCTGCTGCCCAAAAGTCGGGCATATGACTGTCACATAGTAATGAAACACCTTGGTTATGCTCATCCCCTGCAGCTCACGCTAACATGTTTTCACAAGTGCATAAATGTGACTTATAGCTTGTTTAAAAAGAGGAATGACATGTGACCAAATTTAAATATTTGCATTTTTCTAAGTGTATTCAGTTACAGCATATGTTTGTGCTTCCCTGGGGAGGTGCAGGATAAAGCTGCCCCTGACCAAGCAAGCAAGCTACTGAATATTCATATTTTAGCAGTGACTCAATGGATTATAATTGTTTTAAGAGGTTTTTTTAGCTGGTAAATGAAGCATTTGCCTTGTGTTATTTTTTGCTTTCTTCAGAAATTCAAGTGAGACAGTCATGAAATGTGGTAACTGCTCCACTGATAAGATATGACTGGTTAGAAATGGGCCTGTGTGTCACTGATAGTAAGATAGGAGCAAGCAGCACAAAAATCAAGGTTCAAGTTTTAAGTTCACACCATCAGAAATGTTCACAAGTAAAATATGCTAGCAATCACGATATGATATTCATTGCATATTTTACATGTTGCATTTTGCACTTTTCTTTCAATTTTAGTGCACAAAGTTGTTCCTATGATCTAATTTTTCATGCATTGTCAATAAAAAAGCTTTCAATGCTTGTTTTTTTAAAAGTTTCATTTTGCAAAAAGATGCAGATTTGATCAAAAACCGCCAACCATGTGACTGAATCGGACTAAATTCCTCTTTAGGGTGGATTCCGAGAAATGAATGACGCCGGCTTCAAGGCATGTGCCGGCTTTTTTTTCCTTTTTCTTTTTCAGAGAAACGTGTGGTAGCATTACTACATTACACACAAAACCGACTAAAACACACTGCAAACATCATCATTTTAAACATATGCACGTTGCTTATATAAAAATGTATTATCAAAAGTCAGAAATATTATTTTAAAGACTTTTCTGGAAGCCGGGCGGGAGTGCGGCCTTGTGGTAAAGGCTTTTTTTTTTTTCTCTTACAATCGTGCCAATTCTTCCGGTGTTACGGTTTAACTGGTGGTCGTGTTAACTGGTGACTTTCTCCTATAAAACCTTTAATTGCAGTTTTAATACTTTTAAAAATGCACATGCATCTGTTTAATATCTAATTATTTGTGTGTTAAATGGTGTTTAGAGGACTCATTCACCTCTTGTAGTGTAATGTAATGTGAGCAAGGCACCAGATAACACGGTCACCAGATAAAGCGTAACACATGTTCCCGGAAAGGAAGGATTTAAAACCGGTAAAAGTAAATTAACTTAATGTATACAAGTAGAATGTAAGTAATGCTACGTGGTGTGTTTTGTTCAAATAAAAAGTTCATTTTCTTACCTTTCGCCATCTTTGATAGGTAGAAAACTCTTGAGACGGCAGGAAGACGCTCAGTTTGTTAAAGAGAGACTTCAACTCGGACGGAAGGCTGTTAGACTCGAAATACTCCACCTCAACCGGGTCTGAGTTAGACACCGGGACGTAAAGGCACAGGCTGAGCATTGTGTGGTTCCTTAAAATTTAAAAAAGGATCTATAATAAATAAATAAATAGCACAGCAGCGAGGTATGAACTCGCCGGTGGTTGAAGCTGAAATGCCGGTAGGAGAAACGCCGGCTGTTAAAAGAATGACTCTACACCCCGCCCCCTTTATATACGTCATTTTTACTACGGCCAATCGCAGAGGCCGCCCATTGATGGGCCCGTCTAAGTCCCGCCTTCAGATAGAGCGTAATGGAGGGCATATCGACCAATCATATGCTTTCTTTCATTCAGCTCGTGGAATCTTAGCCAATCACGTCCTCTCGCTCATTTAAATTGTGACAGAGGCCACCCAGGGGCGACTTGGCGGTACATGTGCTGCTGTGACCTCCGCAAAACATCCACAACAAAGTCCTTGTAACCTTACAAAGCCAGAAACAGACACAGATGAAAAACAACCACCTGACTACTGACAGATAACACGATTGACGCAGCAATTGATCCGAAAAGATTGAACTTTTTGGGAGAAAATGGGAACACTTGTTATAGTAAGGTAGCCTATGACGTGAATAAAGCAATAAAATATCAAGACAGACCAGTTATTTTAATGTCCAACCTAATTATAAAAACAGATTCTACTCCCTCTCAAAAGTTAAGTAAGTGCAATTTATAACAAGACAAATTAATCAAATCTTTCTGGAAATTTGCATACTTATTTTTCACTTTTACATTTAATTAAAAATCAGCTATTTGCAGTTGTCCTGCACTCTCATTCTGCACTGTAATAGTCAGATGAATTTGTTAGGGGTCAAAATGTCCTGCCTGTAAAATATAATGCTGCAACATTGGCTAATAATGTAAGATCCTGTACTTTAGTGGTGCAAATCTTCTCACAAATATGCAATAAATCACATAATAAATCACACCAAACCTGCTTCACAGTGTAACAGGCTGCAGATATTACTGTCAGATATGTTTTAAAATCTTAAAATAGCTGCAAAATGTGTAAAAATGTATGTGCTAGAAATAGTTGGCTAATTAAGCAACTTTAACTTCAACTTTTTCAGTATCCAGAAGAAAATTTGACTTTAAACATTGACCATAAAAACAAAAACAAACAAACAAGCAAAACAACAACAACAAGCATTAAGCTTAAGGGTTCACTGTCCTGAATGATTATTTTGTCTTGCAGCATGTCAAAAAACAAAAATGATCTCTCCTACAATACCATTAAACCAGAATAAAAAATAAATATCAAAGTAAAACACAATATAAGTAAAAACAAACCAAAAACAAGTTCTGATTTTGACCATAAGTGACTGAGTTTTGGAAAACCTCTCTCAGTTTGTTCCCTTATTTTATATCTGTCACTGTGAGATAATTAAATGTGTCACTAAAACTCTCAATTTAACATTTTCTACTCATGTTTTACTTGACCCCCGCTGCAGACAGTAGCGGTCATGGTATTTGGCATCTGGCGTCTGGCAGTATAGTGACTACATCTTGTTCTCTGCAGAAACGATCTCGAGGGATGAAGACCAACTGGGACAAGGATGAGTGCCAAAATCCAAAAAAAGGATTGAAGGAACGCCAAGAGCTGCTACAAGCCCAGGAGGTCAGCTGATCCTGTCTGGGTTTACATATGACACACACACACACAAACACCTTTGCGTGTGGATTAACTATCAGCCAGAGCGAGGTTCTGTGACTTCTCGGTATTGATGCGCTTCACTAATTTGTTTTCCTCAAGTTGGTTTAAGATTAATTTATAAAAGAAGAGTCCATGAGAGGTTTTGCAGCTCATGCTAGTGTCAATAATTCTGTACTGAACCTACAACCAGATAAACTATAGCCAAAACAAAAGTATGTGGAGATAAAGACAACTAAGTCTATCCACATACTTTTGTGTTAAAGGACGGATTGACAGTGTTTCAAGTCTGTCTTAAAACAACAGTCAGGAACCCAAATGAACACTGACACATGTTTTTCTAGCTGTTATCAGACCATTAGAGGCTAATATGAAGCTCCAGCCGTCCAAATGAGTCAAATCATGTCAATATCTATATCTGTAATTCAAGTTTTTTTTAATGAACTTAAAGACCTCTTATTACATCAAATCAATGGTAGATAAAGCTGCAGTGGTGGAGGGCAGGTGAATGAGGTTGTGTTGGACTTGATTCCTCTCTGCAGGCAGCACTGGATGGTGGGTGGCAGCTGCTTCATGGGACTCTGACTCTGCACACAAAAGGTCTGGTGTTCAACTTAAGACTGAGTGCATTGGCTGGCTGACCGGTCCCAAAGCACTTAGATTATTTACCTAGGTAAAAATACCACATATATACAGATCCACAATCCTACCACAGTAAAAGTACACAAGTATTATCAGCTTGATGTAGTAAAAGTACTGCAGTATTATGAGTGATGTAGTATGCAGTATTACAGTATTACAGTAAAAGTACTGCAGTATTATGAGTGATGCAGTATTACAGTAAAAGTAGTGATACCTTATTATATATGACATCATTAGATCATTAATAGTGAAGCATCAGTGTTAGAGCAGCATGTTACTGTTGTAGCTGCTGGAGGTGGAGCTAGTTTATACTACTTTATATACAGTTAGCTAGTTTATACTACTTTATATACAGTTAGCTAGTTTATACTACTTTATATACAGTTAGCTAGTTTATACTACTTTATATACAGTTAGCTAGTTTACACTACTTTATATACAGTTAGCTAGTTTATACTACTTTATATACAGTTAGCTAGTTTACACTACTTTATATACAGTTAGCTAGTTTACACTACTTTATATACAGTTAGCTAGTTTACACTACTTTATATACAGTTAGCTAGTTTACACTACTTTATATACAGTTAGCTAGTTTACACTACTTTATATACAGTTAGCTAGTTTACACTACTTTATATACAGTTAGCTAGTTTACACTACTTTATATACAGTTAGCTAGTTTACACTACTTTATATAGTTAGCTAGTTTACACTACTTTACAGTTAGCTAGTTTACACTACTTTATATACAGTTAGCTAGTTTACACTACTTTATATATTTAGCTAGTTTACACTACTTTACAGTTAGCTAGTTTACACTACTTTATATACAGTTAGCTAGTTTACACTACTTTATATACAGTTAGCTAGTTTACACTACTTTATATACAATTAGCTAGTTTACACTACTTTATATACAGTTAGCTAGTTTATGCTACTTTATATAGTTAGCTAGTTTAGACTACTTTATATAGTTAGCTAGTTTACACTACTTTACAGTTAGCTAGTTTACACTACTTTATATACAGTTAGCTAGTTTATACTACTTTATATACAGTTAGCTAGTTTATACTACTTTATATACAGTTAGCTAGTTTACACTACTTTATATACAGTTAGCTAGTTTAGACTACTTTATACAGTTAGCTAGTTTACACTACTTTATATACAGTTAGCTAGTTAAGACTACTTTATACAGTTAGCTAGTTTACACTACTTTATATACAGTTAGCTAGTTTACATTACTTTATATACAGTTAGCTAGTTTACACTACTTTATATACAGTTAGCTAGACTTTTCTCCAAACTTTGATTTTTGCTGAAATATTGGATAATTTGAACATTTATTGAAATGAAACCATGTGAGAAGTTTAGAGGGAAAGCTATTTGGTGGAGCTGTCAACAACTTCTTCACTGTCAGAAGGTGAAAGTTCAACTGGGTATCTCTAGGCCTATATCTCTGTAAAACAGGGTGTCCTGCTGCCACAATCCAGATGAGAGTCAGCACCAGTTATTATTACCTTAGACAGAAACTCAAACTTTTTCTGCATGTTTCTTTTGAGGGCAAATCATTTAATCTAGATTTAAATTTACAGTTGATATTCCCAAAAGGGTCAGAATTGAGCATGCTTGGACATGCAACTTTATTTATCATCTATTAAGTGTGCATTAATGAAAGTTAAACAGGTTTTAAAATGTAGTTAATTAATTATACAGAGATTTAACATAGACCAAATATGTTCTTTTTCTTACACCATTTTATAAACAGGACTCAATGGAAAGCAATGATTGATTGAAACAGAAGGGTGACACCTCCTGGTCAACCTGTGGTACTGCATCAAACGAGATTTAAATGTAGGATCTCATGATGAAACTCTCATCTTATTGATTTTGGTTTAAAAAAAACATAATTAAAACCTGAAATATGAATGTGTTTATTCACAAAATACATTTACACACCTGTGAATGTTTGCTGGTGTGAGTCCATCAGGATGACAGTGTTATGTCATCTCTCTCTGCAGCTCCAGAGGTGATGAAGATGAGGATAACTGTTACACAGTCTGTGCTGCTGAAGCACTCTACAAATGAAATTATTATGGCTTTAGTCATGCCTAAAAAGAGTAGTACCTGTTATTTCTCTAGTTTTTGGAGGCACCGAAGAGGGGGTTTGTATGTCTTTTTGTTCTGTTTGTTTGTGTCTTGATGTATGTGTGTTTTTATGCACCGAACTGGTCTGAAATAAATATTGAATTGAATTGTTCTTGAAGTTGATGTGTTGAAAGCAGTAAAAAATCAGCACAGTAAGGATCTGAGTGACTGACAAGGGCCAATTGGTGATAGCTAGATGTCTGTGTGAGAGCTTGTGGGGTCTTGTGGGGTTTTCCCAGGGTGCAGTAGTTAGTACCTATCAAAAGTAGACCAAGGAAAGACAACTGATGAACCTGTAACCAGGTCAAAGACATTTAATTCGAAAATGAAAAATCAAACAATGCTTCTGTCCTTGACTATGGAGAGATATATCAATACTGTCATGCCATCATCACATCAGCAGTTAAACCCTTATCACAGTGCATTACCCTTTATCACTAATGACATATATTGAACTTATCATTGTTCTCTGCATCATACAGTTGGTTGTACTTTCTCACAGTCAAGAAGAAAAACCATCCCATCTTATTTATCTATAAAGCTTTACTGTTAAAGCTTCCAAACTACTTCACATCTCTTGTCTCATTTAAATGTGACAGAAACTCCATCGAGTATCTGATCCAAAGTTACCCCCCACAATAATGTAAACAGAACTGGTTTCGGGTACTCAGCACCTTTTAAATGCACTGAACTGCAAACTGCCCTCAAACTAGAACCTTTTATTCCTCTTGGAAATGTTTAAGCTTCATTATCTGATGTTTTTTTCAGGCTTCTTGTAACTTTTTTATCTTAATTATTGATCCTTATTGATTGTGTTCTTGTCTTATGACCCTCTCTCTTGGAAAAAAAACATCTTAATGTCAATGAGGATGCCTTGGACTGAACGGCGAACTGCCCTCAAACAAGAGTCTTTCGATTCCTCTTGGAGATTTTTAAGCTTCATTATCTGTTTGTTTGTTTTTCTTAGGATTCTTTTAACTGTATTTATCAGTTCCTTAGTGATTGTGTAGTTGTATTGTTTGTGTTTGCTGATTGTGTTCTTGTCTTATGACTGTTGTTGTCGTCAGGTCTCTCTTGGAAAACCGATCTTGATTTCAACAAAACTGCCTGATTAAATAAAGATTAAAAAAAAGACTAGTAAAGTAAAAAAAAAAAAAAAAAATCATCACAAGTCACTAACCAGTTATTGTGCTTTTCTTTAACCTTAACTTTTCAGACTTTACTGTGAAACAGACTGAGATAAAGTTTTATGATGAACAAAACATTGTAACAGCAGCTGATTTGTTTGTGTCACATCTGAAGCCTCAGATAACAAAAACTGTAGCAAATACAACCAGTCATAAGGGACACAGAAAATAAAATTTTCAGAGGTACGGCATCTCACCTGTGTGGCGTCTTATGTGGGATTTCAAGTCCCTGTTACATCTGAAACCTCTCCCGCAGGTTTTGCAGAGGTATGGCATCTCACCTGTGTGGCGTCTTATGTGGGATTTCAAGTCCCTGTTACATCTGAAAGCTCTCCCGCAGGTGTTGCAGAGGTACGGCTTCTTAACCGCGTGGCTTTTTATGTGTCGAGGTAATGAGCTCTTGTGTTTGAAAGACTTCCCACAAGTGTCACATTTGAAAGGCTTCTCACCTTCAGGTTTGTCTCCTTTGTTAGCCACTTGAGAGTGGTGAGAGAGGAGCTGGTCGTCACTGTTCGGCTCTGACATAATGACCGGTTCCTCTGCTGCACTCTGAATTTCATCAGGACTCAAATCCGAAGTCTGGTTTTCTCTATTGTCACTTTCCTCACAGCCAGGAGTCAACGTAGAGGTTGGAGTCGTCTTCTTCAGTATGGGCTGTTCTCCCACCGGACTGGTGCAAGGTTCCTCCTGTTCCTTTTTAATCTGAGGCGTTTGGTCAGCAGGAATGTCCTCCTCCTTACAGACATGCTGTGAGAGCTCTGGAGTGACAAAAGGGGGAAACAGTGAAGAAAAGATGCAGACATCCAAGGAAAGTAAGTACATTATACTGTGTGTATGTATTATTTCATACTTTTGTCTCATATAAAAAAGAAAAAAAACATTTTGGAAATGAAAAATGCTAGATCTTTATTTTTACACATATTTATCTATTTCTACATTTATTTATTAACTTATTTCTATATCTATTTCTGTATTACTAGATTTATCTATTTTAGTATTTCTACATGTATTTATTTATTTCTACATGTATTAATTGTTTTTTATTTTTGCATTTCTGTGACAGTATGTAAATAAATAAAGGTAGAATTAAATGCATCTAAAAAAATGACCCTGTCTGTTTTTACTGTTCCTTCTTTCCTCCCTCCTTCTCCCTTTCTTTCCTTCCTTCCTCCCTCCTTTCCTTCCTTCTCTCCTTCCACCCTCCTTTCCTTCTTTCTTCCTCCCTTTCTTCCTCCTCCTTGCCTCCCTCCCTCCCTCCCACCCTTCCTTCCTTCCTCCCTTCCTACCTCCTTTCCTTCCACCCCCCTTTCCTTCTTCCTTCCTGTCTCTCTCTTTCCTCCCTCCTTTCCTTCTTTCTTCCTCTTTGCCTGCCTGCCTCCCTTCCACCCTTCCTTCCTTCTTTCTTCCTCCCTTACTCCCTCCCTCCTGTCCTTCCTTCTTCCCTTCCTTCCTACTTCCTTTCCTTCCTTGACTCGAGGACCAACAGGAGGGTTAAACCACTGTGTCGATAACTTTAGCGGTTATCAAATCCTGCTGACTCGTCTGTTTCTGGTGTTAAAAATGTTAAAACCTTTACAAACCTATTCTCTGTAATCTTATTTCTGGTTTCCAGGCGATATCCAACAATCTCCGTTGACGGTCGATCTGCTCCTCCAACTCGACGACAGTTTGTTGGAAAACTGTGAATATTTCCTCAACTGCAACAGCTAGTCGGTCCTCAATTAACTCTCTCAAACCCTGAAGGGAGGACATCTTTATTTAATTGAACTGCGCCCTTATCTTCCTGCTAATTGAAATATCTTACACGACTACTCTGTCTGTAGTGTTAGCTTCCAGCTCGGTCTCACGCTGCTAAAATCCAACAGTGCACGTGACGCAGTTTTTTAGTATTTTATTCGGAGTCTGATGCAAACAGTAGTAATTTGCATGTTACTCTATTTATACCGGGCTTCACTATTGGTTAACCTGTACTCACCGCCCAATTGGGAGTAAGCTACCGTGCAGGACCCTCCCCCTATAAAGGTTATAAGGTCAAAGTGCCCAAACATGAATCTTTAAATAAAACTAAATTCGAGTCTTGCACTGAAACGTTTACAGTTTTGTAGTGTTGTAGCCTATGTATAAAAGCATTTAGGTGGTATTATACTGGCAGTGTTGGGATAGCTGACTTTTTTTTTTTTGCTTAGGAGATTTCACAAACTACTGAAATATATCACATGTTTAATGAAGCCACTAAATGCTGTTTGCAAGCTAAACAACACCACAGTTGCTTGTAATGAATACCTTACTTGTTTGAGCTATATTTCTATATTTCATATTCAGTTACTGCCAAGTAGGCCTACGTTTTGTTGGTCACACCAGCTGATGTTCTTTTGCTGCTGCTACTGTTTTGCTTTTTTTTCTTAAATATAAACTCATTATCTGCATGCATTCATTAATATGTCTAACTCCACTGGGGAGAAGTAGGAGGACTGAGCCCTTTGTTTCTCCTGTTGCCATGGTGAATGATGTTATCTGTGCTCCATTGATGGGGGGGCTTGGTATCTCCTCATGCACGAGCTTCACTCAGAGTTACTTTGACTCAGAGTTGATTGAACTAACTGTTAACACCTATTCTGAAACTGAAAACTCTGAGTTTGACAGCTCAGAGTTGGTCAACCCAGAGTTAAGGTTTTAACTCAGAGTTAGTTAAACCTGCTTCCTGAAACAGGCCCCTGGAGTGTTACCTCTTTTGTGTATATGCACATTAAACACACATAGGGAACAACCACAGAACCACAATCAAAAACTACAACAGTCCAATGGTCAAACAGGTGGTGTGCATTGGACTCGAACCATACAGCAAAGTGCTGGATTCTTACCAAAAACCCCAGGTGCAGCCTGAGGTAGGGCATCTCCTGACTCGGTTGCAGGGCGTTCTTGCGGCAGCTGCGTGATATGCTGGATAACCAGAAATGTGAAGGCCTCTCACCTTCTGAATCAGACAGTCATCTATGCAGGTCAAGATTCTCACACCCTTCTCCTTTAGTGGTGCCAACACCACTTCCATACGTTGGGAGAGCATGCACGGTGCCAGACAATAACCAAACGAGAGCAGAGGTGGCGAAAGTACTCACTCATTCTGTACTGAAGTAGAAGTACAGATACTTGTGTAAAAAAAAGACTGATAAAAGTAGAAGTACTGATTCAACTCCTTTACTCAAGTAAAAGTAAGAAAGTACAGGCAAAAAATTAAAAAATTAATGTTTGCAGTCAATGATACACAATTTCCTCTTTTTTTAATAACCTGCACAAAAAAAATCACTGTACACAGAATATATAAATATTAAGGCTGTCAGCATTAACTCATTAACCGTGATGCGATTGAAGGCCAAGCATAGCGTGTTCATTTCTAAAAGAACCGCATTAATCGCTTCTCACTGACTCACTCACTGTAACAGATTTCCCTTATAATCCTCTTGCACTGTCTGCACATTGCTGGACTTTCCTTCCAGTAGCAGATTTTGTTTTTGAGCAGTCGCCCAGGGCAACTCCTTACCAGGGGTGACACGGAGCACCACACACCAAAAGAACAAAAAGATTGGTTTTCTATTGCTTGTTTGTATGCCATGTCTTCTTTTTACAGTGTCACCGAGGTTGAAAGAAGTAACGAGCCTGTAGTGTTAGTGTTAGTGTTCAAATGTGGAGAGTAAAAGTAAAAAGTCGTCAGGAAAAAAATAAATAACTCAAGTAAAATATAGATTGCTTAGGATCCTCATCTGCCTTTTCATTACTGACATGTAACAGAAGTTTTTCACACAGGTGTTGCAGAGGTATAGTTTGCAACTTGTGTAGATTCTCATGTGGATGAACATAATCTAAAATCTCTTTCACATGTTTTGCAAGAACAGAACTTTTCATCTGTGACTGTGTTTTTTATGATGCATCTTCTGTGGTTTTGACCCTATACATTTCTGGTTGATTCTGATTCTCCACGATTGCATCCTTTGTGATCTTGGCTCTCAGCTACATGAGAGTGGTGAGAGAGAGGAACTGATTGTCACTGTCACTGTTTAAAACAATTATAAAACTGTAAGATTAGTGTAGGCAACAAAATGAATGAATGGTGGAGAGTTTCAAGACCTTATTTAACTTGACCAATATCTATGTTCAACTAAAACTGTATTAAAACACGAAGTTTCAGCTACTGCTCCATTTGCATCAAAACAAAATTAATTTTCATCTCACATCAAATCAACAAAATACGTTTGAAGTCTTTGGTCGTGGGAGAAAATAAAGGAAACACCAGTAAGTGCGGACAGTCACCACACGGTGGCACTGTTTCACCTCTCCGAGGCTGCAGCGTGATAAGCGGTGAATGGTAGCCCGAAAATGACCGTCAATTTCACAAAAGCAAGCTACTAAAACCCGGAAGTTAAATATTTGCCTTTAAAAAATAAAATCCATAAATGTACCTAAGAAACTATTCTAAACTAAAACATTTCTGATCTGTCTATCTCTAACTTTAAACTTTGACTAGTTTTTGTTTAATAGTGTAGCGTATTTTTTATTTCATTCTAGTTTGTCATGGAGTTGTTTAAAAAAATAACATTTATCATTTTTATAAAATATCGAAATGGAAAATCAGATAGCCTACTTTTAATCATTACTACTACTACTTTTAGTATTAACTAGCTCTAATAGTCTTTCAAAAGGTTTGGTTTAATTTAGTTTTGCTAGAGTAGTCTTTTATATCCAAAGTGATGTGAAGGACTATTTAACAAGGAGGGAAATTAAATAAAATATTTTAATCTTACCAAATATGTGTATCTATACATTATTTTATTCAGCACTGGTCTTTTTTAAACTGCTGCTTCTGTTTTTTTTTTAATTGTTCTTATGTGTTTCTCAGGTATGATTAGTTCTCTTACACTTTGGTCCCCCAAAAAATGCAATTTCGTTGCACTATAAGTATTTAATAGAGAGTTAAAATGACAAGTAAATGAACTTGAACTTGTTTGTTTGGCTTCTGCTGCAGAGTTTTAATCAGAAGAATAGGGTTCGTTAGTTACTACTTTTGATTTACTTTTATTTTGAAAAGCGGAAATCTCGGAAGTCACTTGTTCGTTACATTGACGCCGCAAAGCAAAGTTCCTCCTCTCTGCACTGAGAGAAAAAAGACGTGAAGTGCTTTTTTTCTGTCATTTTATGTTGCTGAACCGCTGTTGACGAAACTCCCTGGTCCCGAGATGTCTCCAGGTAGGCTCTTTGTCACTTTTAAACCTCAAACATGAACATTTTCTCTGCTTTTTAACGCACATTTTTAACCCCCGAAATGTTTTGATTTGTTTCCAGATTTCTGTGCTGAATCATGTCTGAAGAAGCGGAGCTCGCATGAAAACACGAATTAAAACAACAGACGTACCAGGGACGTTTCATTTAACCAGGGTTTTTGACTAAGTGTTTACTTCGCTCTCTTGTTAAGTTTTAATCGTGTTTTTATGCGAGTGGAGACAGTAAAACAATGGCCTTCTTCGTGAAAAAGAAGAAATTCAAGTTTCGGACCAATCTGACCCTGGAGGAGCTGACCGCTGTGCCTTTTGTCAACGGAGTTTTGTTCTGCAAGCTGCGGCTGCTGGATGGAGATTTTGTCGCTTCTTCCACAAGGTAAAACACGACATTAAACACCCATAAATATCACTTCACACATGCAAAATAGATTTAAGAGGCATTTTAAAGCATTTTTCTTATGATTCAATGCAATTTGGAAATGATTTACCTTTTACTAAAGTCACTTTAAAGCAGCCACATGAGCTTTAAAAGCATTTATGAGGCTATATAGTGAAAGTTTTGACCTTCTATATGATTCATGGATTTTTCCAATTTCTGTGGTGAGACTATAATGTTTTGTAATATATTCAGACTTGTATATAATGTGTTTCTTCACCTCTTCCACATGGTAAAAATCACTTCATCATCACTTCACACATGCAAAATAGATTTAAGAGGCATCACAAAGCGTTTTTCTTGCAACTGAATGCAAATTGAACTTCTGTGGTGAGACTATAATGTTCTGTATAATGTTCAGATTTGTATATAATGTGTTTCTTCGCCTCTTCCACAAGTTAAAAATGACATTAAACACCCATAAACATCACTTCACACATGCAAAATAGATTTAAGAAGCATCGTTAAGCGTTTTTCTTACAACTGAATGCAAATTGAACATGATTTCCATCTACTAAAGTCACTTTAAAGCACCTACAGGATCTTTAAAGAGCATTTTATAAAGGCATATAATGATTTTTTTTATTTTTTAACCTTTTATATAATTAATGAAGTTTTCCAACTTCTGCGGTGAGACTGTAATGCTCTGTATCATATTCAGATTTGTATATAATGTGTCGCTTTGCCTCTTCCACAAGGTAAAAATGACATTAAACACCCATAAACATCACATCACACATGCAAAATAGATTTAAGAGGCATCGTTAAGTGTTTTTCCTTCCACTAAAGTCACTTTTAAGTACATACATCAGATTAAAGAGCATTTATGGAGCTGTAGTGTGAACTTTTTGACCTTTTTTTTAATATAATTCATGGAGTTTCGGTGGTGAGACTATAATATTCTGTATAGTATCGAAACTATTTCTTATGTTTAATAGTAATATTGGGATTTCATGTTTTGTTTATACTTAATTAATCCTCCGAGGACTACATGCTTTGCTGATGCTTCATTGCAGATTGTGCAATAGGATTAATATTACATCATTAGGGGTTTAAAGTTGCCCCACTGCAGTAAAAGTATTCCAGGTTTGTATGTGCACCAACTTCAGTTTTCGCAGATCAGCTTCGGTTGGATAATAAAGGACTTATAGTTTTCTCTGAGTCAGGTTTAAACGCAGGGTGTTGTCATGTTAAGTGGCTGTGTATTTGCACTGGCATCTTAACTGGACAACTAGACTAAACACATCAAAACCTCTAAAACCAGCTCACATTGGGTCCATTTTCACAGCTTTATTCTGCCTTAAATTTACTGTTAACGTCAGAGCTTGTGTCTTTTTTCTGATGTGCTGTGTCTGTTTAAATGACTCCACAGTCTCATGAACTAGACTAGGCTTTCTGGGCTTTTCATCTCTTCATACGCATCCAGATTTTCCTTCCCAAACATCAATAACATCAACAACTTTCATCTCCTATCCCCTTCCGTGTCTTTGATTCACCGGATAATATTGCTTTGAAACACACATCAGATGTCTGTTCCAGTGTTTTTTTACGCTTGTTAATGGGCAGCGATGGAGAGTCTGAAAGTGAATCTGACTTTCATAACCTCATTACGGATGTGGAAAGCCTGTTGAAAGAGTTTCCAGGTTGCAGCATGAAACACAATTTCCCAAATGTCACATGCAGTTTGTGCATTTGTGTTACAAGATAATGTTGTTGTCTTGATGTTTAGTTAAAGTGAGGCTTATTTTTGCAGATTCTTCTCATCTTATGGCTTGTGTACATGTGTTTTAAAGTACCTCTGCATGCTAAATAAGTGAGAAAACATCACATAAAACTGATTTTGACACTTCTCACCCTCTGTATGTCATTCCAGTTCCTTCTTTTCAAACCTTATTTGAAGCACAAAGACTGCCTTGCTCCTTTCTCGGTCTGCTACTCTCTCCTACAGACTCTGACCCATTAAACTCACTTCAACTTGTAAAACAACACAGGGCATTATGTTGTTAGCTGGCTAAGTGTTTTATTGGCAGAGAGTAGTCTCTGCACCACCACTAACCCAGTTTTCAAGTGAAAGGATAGGCCTGATTCTGATCTGGACTCGTTGCGTAAAGGTTGCCCCACTTCCAGCAGTTCAAACAGGAGCAAAATGGATCAGTTTTTGGTGTCATAATGCTTTAATCAACCCCCTTTCTTCCTTCTCTTTATTGAGGCATTTCAAACCCAGTCGGTACCTCGAATCCAGAGTCCACACAGGTCTTTTATACTTCAAATCCCAGCGCTGACAGATGAGTACGTGGGAGAAGGTTTACTCAGTTAAAGCGGATCATCCTCTTTTTATGTGGAGGTTTCTCCCTGTTCTCAACAGATCACGATAATCTCAGTCAAAGTTTTCTTGTCAGCGGTTGTTATCGTCGTCTTTAGCTTTCATCATCATCAAGAGGAGAGCAGATTGGGGTAGTTTTAGTTATGCAAACACTTCAGAGAGGCGGACATAATCTTGCTGGTGGAGTGAAATCTCAATGGGTGGAACCAGAGAACTTGATTTTTGTTGTGGAAGTCAAGTTTACAGTTGTTGTTTCTGCTATAGAGAAGTCAGAAAATGTTCATCCCATGTTTCCAGAGCCTATAATGATGACTTCTAGCTACTTATTTTCTATAAATAGCAGTTAAAAAGCTCCCTATGTCCCAAACCTTGAGGTCAAAAGTTGTGAGGTAGGAAGAAAAAACAACATATTCCTGCTGCACATTTTATTTTTCTAACTCTTATTTTAAAGTTGCATTAACCAGTAGTGTAATAATAACATTTAATACACTTAATAATGAATATTTTAAGCATTAAATGACAATTATTACCAACTCTGCAGCTCTACAGAGTGTTTTTAGACCCTTTTAACTCAGTGTTTTGGTTTTATTTATGGTTCAGTCTCAATGCTTTCATCGTCCTCGTGTCCGACAGCTGCTGACAGATGTTTTCAACAAACAAATGCAGTTTATTATTTGCTGTTTTATAGCAAAAATTTGATTGTTTTACCTCCCTAGAAAGATTCAGATGCAGATTCATTTCTCGTCACAACTCACATGCAACACTAAAGGGTCAAAAAACAGGAAGACACAGACCACAGACCACACACAGCTCCACTTCTACATGAACATGTAACCAAAAGCATGTAAAAACCTATGTTCATCACACACAGGCGTAAATAAACCGCTTCAACATCTGTCAGAGGTTCTGAGAACATCAATATGTCCTCTTTTATGTATTTATATTAAAAGAAAACACTGTTATAAACAGGAATAATAATAGTTTATTGGATCAGTGTCTCTTCTTTCAGTTTTATCAGATTGTTATGTTACCAAACATTGTGGCTCTTTGGCTCCGACCCCTGAGGTTTTGCTCATCCAGTGAAATGATTGTTTCTGCCTTCAGAGGATCACAGCCTGATAAAAATGTTTATTTGTCAAAGTTAAACTCCAATCTGCTGAGAAATAACACGCTAAATCTTCCCTCTCTGCGCTCCCTGCCCCCCTCCTCCCTCCCTCTCAGCTCCTGTCCTCTGCAGCGAGGACAGAGATGTCCGAGGTCACTCTCCTCTCTGAGTGTTATATAACCGCTCAGATTCCCTCCCTCCCATCTCAGTTATCATCTCTGTGACTGAAAACAAGGCTCTCTCAGAGGAGGAGTTGAGGACGCGGGGAGGCACTCTCCGCGGAGGACAGAGATTAGGGTTATGTCACAGATCTGACAAACCGGGTCTTTGTGCGGGTCTGGCCGGGGGCCTTGCCTTGTTGTGGGTCGGGAACAGTGGGGGAATTAACAGCAAGCTTATCCAGTGGACCGCGCTGCCTGGCATAAAAACCTTCCCGGAGTGAGTCCCTGTTTGTTCCAAGTCTGTCTGGAAGCACAGAGGATCACATGCTGCGAATGTGACCGATGCGTCAGGACGAGTTTTGTTTGGCTTGTCCGATATCGGTCAGTCATTGTCACCCACCTTTGACGTGACACAAGTTCAACTGCTGCAGAACAACACTGTGGAAAATGTGTTGGTTCCCAGAATTTATGGTTCTCCACTGTTACTAATGCATCCCAGCGTTTCCTGCTCTTAATACATGATGTGTGTCATGACCTCGCAGGGCTGCTGACAGTTTAGAGAGCTGAACCACATGAAGAAATAACTTTTTTTGCTTTGGTTTTAATTTGTGAGGGTGCTGGTGAGGTCTCTGTCAGTATAGCTGAAACCATTATTTTGACACAGCAAATCAAATCTTACGTAAAGTGATAACTTGGCAGTCTATCATAGGCAGAGCAGAGGGTCACACTGAGCCTGATTGCCACCTGATACACAACACAAGAGCCACAGAGTCTGAGTAACGACCCACATCGGCCTTCCTATCAAAGTCTCCTTATTATCTAACTCATGTGGTGCACAAACCGTCTCCAACATGAAAGCACACACCGGAGTACTTAACAGTCTCTTCAGTGATCATGATGAGCTGATCTATCTTACTACGGAGCAGTTGATGGGATAGACGAACCTCAAATTGGGCTGTTCTTGTTTTTGGCTCTTCAAAAATATGTCTGCATGGTCAAAAACTCTCCTTTTACGGCCAAATAGTACACTAAAATATGTTTTTGGAAACATAGATACAGTAACAGAATCTTTTTTTCCCCCAGAATTATGTTTATTGAAAGTTTTTCAGGATGGCCCTTGCATGAAAACTAGTTTGACACCCCTGGTCTAAACGTACAGTAAGACCCTGATTAAGACTTCTTCTTCACTTCTCTTGTTGTCGATGACGTAACCTGTTTATTGACCGATGTACCAACGGACAGACAGAAGGCCTTTTGTGATTCGTCTCCTTCAGTTCAACTTGAGTGTTTACATTTTTTTAGTGATATAATGTGAAACAGTGCTGCTCATTTATAACAGTTGGACAAGGCAAACACAAAGAGCAGCCAAAGGGCAAAAGGAAGAGTTACGTAAAATGGTCAGTGCATGTAGTTTTTTTTTACTTCTTCAGAAATGCAGCTGCAATATGTTTAACGTTGGAATACCAGGAGAAATGAACCTAATCAGATAATAGATTCTTCATTATATGTTTTTATTATGTTGCGTAGTAGGGCTGGGCCAATATGAATATGTGCCGATTCGATTCTTTAACGAATTTTGGTCTCGATTCGATTTTAAATTGCGATTCTGATTAAACAAGTATTGCGATTTTATATTTCAATTATTGTGATTTTCTTTCCTTAAACTTCCTGTCGTCTTCCCGGGTCAAATTGACCCCATCTCTCTTTTGACTGTTCCTTCTTTCTTCCCTTACTTCCTTCCTTCCTCCATCCCCTTTTCTTCCTTCTTCCTTCTGTCCTTCCTTCTTTCCTCTGTCCTTCCTTCCTCTTTTTCTTCCTCCCTCCCTCCCTCCCTCCCTCCCTCCTTCTTTCTTTCCTCCCTCCTACCTTCCTTATTTCCTCTGTCCATCCTCCCTCCTTCTCTTTCTTTCCTCCCTCCATCCCCTTTTCTTCCTTCCGTCTGTCCTTCTCTCCTCCCTCACTTTTTCCTTCTTTCCTCTGTCTTTCCTCTGTCCTTCCTCCTTTCCTCCCTCTGTCCTTCCTCCTTTCTTCTGTCCTTCCTCCTTTCCTCCCTCTGTCCTTCCTCCTTTCCTTCTTTCCTTCCTCCCTTGACTCGAGGACAACAGGAGAACAAAAAATAACTCAAATAACTAATAGACTATGTGTCCAGTCATATCCATAGCTTATTGAGTGTAAACCTGAGCTTCCGTCATGTAGCACAAAATCAAAAATATTGTGATATCAGCTCCAACCCCCCCCCCCCCCCTTGAGTCTGCTTCATTATTTTCTCTTTTCTCTTCTCTCTTGAAAAGTGCATTTTTAGCATCAAGAGCAGTTTCACCATTTGGGGAGTGTGCACTATATCCAGCTGGCTTTACACTGTATCCACTCAGTCAGATGTTCTGATGGATAATGTGTTTTTTTTAACAACCATATGGTCTCCATCGGTTTTTTGGCAGAGAAAACAACGACTTTCCCCGCTGCTGCACGAGTTCAGGCTCTATCAGCTGTGTGTTTACAATGTATATTTTGGCAGTTGAATATATTTTCATACATGCTTTTCCTGACTGTTGTAGACCCCAAACATTTCATGATGCTATTGATTTAAAGAGACAACCGCAGCAACCTTGACTGAAATGTTTCTCTGGTCCTGCAGTGATCATATCTGATAGAGAAGCAGTAGGGGGGGCGAATAAGAGCCAAGAGAAGAAGATAATGGGGGGATTTTTGAGAATAAAAAAAAAACAAAACAGGAATGTGGGAGCAGTTAGAGGCTAAAGACACAAGAGAACAGAGGAGGGTGTGACTGAGTTCAGAGAGAACGATGTGGATCTCTGAGAAGCTGCAGTGAGTGTTTCTGATGAAGCATTGTGGACAGATTGAGACCGTTTCCTGTTCAGATACTGATCCATGACGCACGGACATACACATACAGTGAGGTTTTAACCACATACAGACTGCTATCAGTGTTACAGGATCATATGATATGTTCATTTTTAAACATTGGAGTCAAAAGCTGGAGTTTGCTGCACAACTAAAAAACTAATTTGCGGAGATGATTTCAATTGATACAAAGAGAAATGCTTGTTACACCATGTACAGTATTTATGCCAATCAATCAATTAGTTAGCAAGTATTAAACTCTAATCCTCAACTCTTTTGATGAACATCTTTTGAGTTTTTTATCTAATAAAAAAAAGCTCTTGTTTTAATCGATTACAGATGTTCCTTAAATGGCCTTTTGAGGTAAAATAAAGGTTAATAAATGAATAAGTGCATAAATACATTTGGTTAAAGTTAATCTAATGGACACTGTTGCAAAAGCTACTTCAATGGCTTCCTACTTTTTATTTATTTTTTTACTTTTTAATTTGTTTTTATTCTAATTTTAGTTTTTAAATTGAGCTCTTACTATTCCTTTATTGTTTTTAATTTATTATTATATTGTATGTGATTATATTGTATTTTAATAACTGTGCAGCACTTTGGTTCAACTGAGGTTGTTTTTAAATGAGCTTTATAAATAAAACTTGACTTGACTTGAAGTGGGGTCACTTTCACCTTTTCTTATAGTTTATTTATTTTATTTTATTTTAGTTTATTTTATTTATTTAAAAAGGGACAGTGTACATTCATGACCATTTCAAATTAAAATGTAAATGCACCTGAATTAGCTAAGATAGCTAGTTTTCATCCGTTGTCCCTTGACAGGTCAGGACAGAGAGAGAGAAAGAAAGAGTAAGGCATAAAAATAAAAGTACAAACAAACAAACAAAGAAAAGAAAAGGAAAGGAAAGAAAAGAATAAACAACAGAGTGACAAATCAGCACAACTAAAACAACAGATGGTTAAAAACAGACAGACATAGAAGGCGTTAGACATACAGATAAAGCCTCTGCAGTGACGTTAATGGGTTAAATCAAACTGTAGCTGACATGAACACAGATTACATGCCAGGTTATAAAATGACTTCTGCCTTCAGACTCAGAGACTTTGTTGAATTGATCTGATAAATCTATTGTTCGCTCGCTCAGACGATCTCAATGAATAGTGTTCGTGCTTCTGGTGGGACGGTTCAGGATGTAGTTCTCGGGACCCTCAAGAGTACCAGGAACGGTTTGGGTGGAGCTGATAGGCTGAGCTTCCTTACTGTCTCCAGGCCAGGCGTCACCAACACTTGACTGGAGTGTTTTAAATAGTCTTGTTTAGATTATTTAAATGTTTCTTTTCCAAGTTGTCATTAATCTTAGTGTTCAACAGCACTTATAAAGGAAGATGATGGCTTTGTGTTGTTTTCCTTTTAAAGTCATAGACACTTTCTCCCACATATGTTCTGGCCTTTTCTGACAGTATAACAGCAGAGACAGACAGGAAAGACTAGAGAGGAAGTGATGATATGTGACAAAGGTCTCTGTCAGAATTGAACCAGGTTGCAAACTGATTTGACATCCAATGCATATCTTCCCCTTTTAGACTTTATTGTGGCCCGATAGTAACATGGGAAATAAATAAATGACCCTCATTAATTAGAAATAAATGAATAAATCTAAATTGTACCAAGCAAGAATTAATGCATAAATATAAGTGAGAATTATTTATGACTCAATTTCCATATTTTCCACATCAACTTTGACAGCTTTTAAAATCCTGAATATTCTCCAAAATGGACACGTGTAAATATCTCTCCATATTATTCACTGGGTGTTAACATGTTCCACACATATGCAGTCACAGACCTGAACTGTGTGGAAATGAGGATGAAAAAGGATGAAATTTACGATTACAAAAAGAAAGATTTGGACGACAGGTATCAGCAGTACTTGAGGTAGAGGAGTCGGGATGTGCAGGTCCTGGGAGAGAGGTGGATGAAATGCTTTTTCTGTAGGAATGAAGCTACCAATTACTTTTATTATCATTATTATAATCTGTTGATTATTACTTTGATTAACCCTCCTGTTGTCCTCGAGTCAAGAAGGAAGGAAGGAAGGAAAAGAGGGAGGAAGGAAGGGAGGAAAGGAAAGAAGGGAGGGAGGAAAGGAGGAAAGGAAAGAAGGAAGGGAGGAAGGAAAGGAAGCATGACGAAGCAGCTGGCCATCGGCGAAAAAACTTCTAAAACTGGACACTAACCCCTCAGTACAGAGCCGAGCAGTTCCCGTAGGACTTCTATGTGTCAGGTGAACTGTTGATTTGTTAGTAAAATAAAAGTGAAAGGTAAAAAAACAGGATTCATAAAAATGAAAATGGAAAAAATGGAATTTGGGAAAAAATAAAAGGGATTTTATAGGGTCCTCCAAGCGTCCATACTGAGAGGAAGTCCACATGTGATGAAGCAGCGTGTTAGCTTACATGCTGTAGAGAACGTGTTATACGCTGCTGATGGCGTTAGTTATAGTCTCTACATCTCGTAAAGTGAGAACACAAACAAGCTGTTATGTTGTCAGCTGGTCTCTTTTAGTTGGTGTGAGCCTTCGGGTGCTGGTTTTAACCTCATGGGTCGGCCCTGCTGGGACTGTTGTTCAGTCCCGTCACCTTCTGGGATTCACTTTGAACCAACGTGACTACAGCTTGTTTCAGTTTCAGTGATGGAGCAGAGGAAGAACAGTCAAAGAAAAAGAGACAAACCTTAAAAATTCATTTCGGTTGTATTTATATAGCGCCAATGATGTTTTCAACTTCTTAAATGCTTGTTGGCAGGTTTTTGGACTTTAATGATGTGTCACTATTTTCCTTACATTCCTATAAATTAAATATTATAGTATAGTAATCAATAATAATAAAAAAGTAGTATTAGTAGTATCATTGCTATTATGTATTGACTGCTGTTGTTCTCGTCCTTCACCCGTCAGCATGACAAACTGGATCATAAAAGAGTTTCTTGTAACAGGAAGCCATCACACTTTCTGTCAACTTAAAGTGCTGAAATTAACACTTCCTGTGACGTAAAAGTTTCACCTGGTCGAAACTCGTTTAAAACGTGTTCAACCTTTTTTTTTTTTTTTTTTTCTTACGTAGGGTTGAAGAGAAGAAACGAGTGAAAAGGAAGGAAGGAAGAGTTTGTGAGGAGAGTGAGAAATTGAACTGGGATGAGCAGCTTTTCAACAGCTGTTTCCTGTTTTCCCCTCTCACTTTTCCAGCCGTTAGCGTTTTAGTGGGGTGTAGAAATGTGTGTGTGTGTGTGTGTGTGTGTGTGTGTGGGACATTATTCCTGTGGTATCTGACCAGGTAATCACAATGAACTTCCTCCATGAAGGGGAATTCCTGTTGAATCGATTAATACAGTCCTCCAAGATTGACCTCAGTTATTCTTTGTGAGGTTTTATTTGCCCCCAAAGTGATTAAAATGCAACATAATTGATTTCCATTGACTAAAAAATCTACAAAAAAAAAACTTTCCAACCATACAAACAGTCTGTGCCTCCATAGAAAGACCCAAATGTTTGGTTTGGATCCAGCGGTAATGGCACAGCTCCCATTGTTTTCCTCCTCTCAGTCATCACAGATGTGGAGGAACGGCTGATAACTGACTCAGGAGAGCCGCAGCAGAGCTCATAAAAGAGCAAATTGGATTGCGGTTGTTTTAAATCCTGCAGTGTTCAATCCCACTGATGAATGAAAGAAGACGTTGAACTAAACAAACAGCTAATAAATAGTAAAGTACTCAAGCTGTCAGTAGAAGTTTTTTTTTAGTAGTAGTGCTGAAATGACTTGATTTCAAGTTGGCTAATCAATTAATCGTTAATTAAACTTTCACGGATTCAAGCTTCTTAACAAAAAGAGAGAAATTACTACTTTTCTCAGTTTTTGAATTGTAAATCTTTGGGTTTAACACTGTTGGTTGATATTGAAATATTTCACCATGGACTCTTGGAAATGTCCTCCCAGGTCAAATTGACCCCTGCTGGTTTGACTGTTCCTTCTTTCCTCCCTTCATTCTTTCTTTCCTTCCTTCCTTCTTCCTTCCGTCTGTCCTTCTCTCTTGCTTTCCTCCCCATTACCTTCCTTCTTTCCTCTGTCCTTCTTTCCTTCCTTCCTCCCTTCTTCTTTTCCTCTTTCCTCGAATTAGTAATGTCATTTGTAGCTAAAATAGCAGCCTGGTGACTGTTCACTGTGCTGTATTAATAATAATAATAGCAACATATTTAACATACAGGACTACTGATGGGTGGGGGGGTGGGGAGGGGGGGTGGGGTCATGTGAAAAAAACAAAAATCAGATTCATATTGTTATTTTAGGGTTAGAGTTAACCCTTTCCCACTGAACCCCTGGGAGGAGCTGTACTTATGTTATGTTGACAAGTTGACTGATGCACCGACAGTGTGTGATACTCTAAATTAGGACCCATTGTAAACATGAACCCAAGTGCATATAGGCAGAATTGGGTGCTTTTGACTCGGGCTTCCCACTACAAGCATATAAATTCATCAAAGTCATAAATGAAATAGAAAGCACCTGTGAGATAAGACAGAACGTAAATCTCTGGGGTCTGCAGGTACCCCAGTCAGTAGGATTAATGTGATTAATGTTTTATATGTCTTGATTCTCCCTCTACCTCATTCTGCATTGATGTTGACTAATGAAAAAACAAAACTAAGCACTTTATTACATGGTGGGAGGTTCAATAGTCCGACTACAGACCCTTACTGTGGACCGCAGGGAGTCAAGAGACCACTTTAAGGAAGCTTATGAGGATCCAAATAAAGAAATAAATAACTAGGAAAGGCAGTCAAATATGACCAAGAGCAACCTGGAAAGAGCAGTGCAGTAATTCTAGTGTTGTATTTAGTTACAGATGGATGGTTGGAGGGTTTCCAAGCTCAAACAATACATCATACATTTCCCACAATGCAACTTCATATCAATTTTTCCTCTGTTAGATCCTCCTTTGCCTTACCCAAAGAATACCTGCATCTTTCAAACTACACTCCCTGATGCACTGAAGACATTATACATCATTATATGTAGGGCTAGGCAATATGAGACTAGATATTGTCTTAGATTTTGATATGTCATCACAGTTTTCTTTTCCTGGTTTTGAAGGTGCTTTACAGTCAAATATATGAAATTTTCGAGAGAGCGAGAGAGAGAGCGAGAGAGAGAGCGAGAGAGAGAGCGAGAGAGAGAGCGAGAGAGAGAGCGAGAATGCGATAGAGACACAGAGAGAGAGAGAGAGAGAGAGAGAAAGTGTGAAAGCTTCTTCTCAGGGATTCCTGCGTCTTGTCTCCTCCTCTACTCATTCACACGGTTGTTGGGCATCGACCCCCCGACCTTTAATGTACAGGAACATCTCCTCTGACTCTTGGCCCCCGCCGGTCTGGTCCTGACGTCATCGAGCCGCTGCAGGATCCGTCTGCTTCCTCAGCACTCTGCTAGATCAGGCTGTTTATCTTGAGCCCTCCATGTGACCCGACTCGACCCCCGGCCACTGTTTGTGTTTCTGCTGCAGCGGCCTGAAGCCCCCCCTCCCCTCCCCTCAACCAGGAGCCACGGCCCACTGCAGCAGCCAGGACAGGATAGGATAGGAGATAAGGACCCCATGTAAGCTGCGCTGCTTAGATGTTGAGTCATCACATGCTGGGGGTCCTACAGGGGGCAACTCCAATCAGGGACTTCATGTTTACATTTGAGGCTTTGGGCTGATTTTTAAGGGTGTAATCACAGCGACGGTTTCTCTTCTGAAGCCTGAACGGATGCTGAGAGGTTTAACTTGTTGTTGTAGTTTGTTATATTTGCTTCAGTTACTTTATTCCCCCCCATGCCCCCTCACCCCCCCCCACCCTCCCAAAATAACAACCCAACAAAGACCTTTTTATAACAGAAGTCACATGGATGCAGTAACAAAGAGTTTTAATAACGGGAACCTTTTATTCTGACTCCAGTTCTTATAACTTTAGCTCAGCATGATTAGACTTTATTTTTTTAAAGCAGGGTATGCATTAGGGCGTGGCTACGTCCTGATTGACAGGTTGATTGCCCAATGTCTTCGAGATCCAGCCCTCGCAACCATAGCAACCTCCCTGCTCCGCCTATGGGCCCCGCCTCATGCCCATATAAGTAGAATCCGTGTTTTTATTTTTCCCAGGCGGGGAGTTCCTGTCCTCTGAAAAGAAGCCAACGCGGAAGTAACTTGGGGGGGCGACCGTCTCTACACAAGTCAATGGAGAATTCACCAACTTCTCACTTGATTTCTAACCTTAGTAAACGTTTTCAAAATGTGTTTATGGTCTCAATCGCTAGTTTAAAGCCTTCTTCAATGCAGTATGATGTTCATTTGGGACATTTTGGCCTCCCTGATTTTATATGTGATGATAAAGCAGGGTATGCATTAGGGCGTGGCTACGTCCTGATTGACAGGTTGATTGCCCAATGTCCTCGAGATCCAGCCCTCGCAACCATAGCAACCTCCCCTCTCCGCCTCATGGCTCCGCCTCCTGCCCATATAAGTAGAATCCGTGTTTTTATTTTTCCCAGCATGCACCTGAAATTTTCAAGATGGCGCCGCCTAGATTTGAAGCTATTGGCTTCCGAGCAGCAGTCCACAAACCAATGGGTGACGTCAATGATGTTACGTCCATTTCTTTTATACAGTCTGTGGTTGAAACAAAGAAAACAAGTGGAAAAGGCCCTAACAGTTTTTATCTACATCAACCTTTTCCCAGTTGTTGTTGTTGTTGTAGTTTGTTATATTTGCTTCAGTTACTTTATCCCCCCCCACCCCCTCTCAAAATAACAAACCAACAAAGACCTTTTTATAACAGAAGTCACATGGATGCAGTAACACAGAGTTTTAATAATGTGAACCTTTTTTTTGCCAGATTATTCTGACTCCAGGTCTTATAACTTTAGCTCAGCATGACAGACTTTATTTTTTATAATGAAAGGTTTACCGAGCAGCGGGAGAAACTGATTAGTTGATGTCAACGGGAGTGAAACCACTGCAAGCCTCAGAGGTTTAACCATGTTTCCATCACATGGTCGCAGCGGCGGCTTGGATAAATGTTGTCTGGTGTCTGAGTTCGACTTCTTTTTTAAAAGTAAAGGTTTCATTTCAACCCGTGTGTCGTCCTCCCGGGTCAAATTGACCCTGTCTGTGTTGACTTGACCTTCTTTCCTCCCTTCATTCTTTCTTTCCTTCCTGTCTGTTTTGACTTGACCTTCTTTCCTCCTTTCCTTCCTTCCTTCCTCCCTCCTTTCCTTCCTCCCTCCTTTCTTTTTTCCTTCCATCCTTCCTTCCTTCTTTCCTCCCTCCTTTCCTTCCTTCTTCCTTCCTTCTTTCCTCTTTTCTTTCCTTCCCCCCTCCTTCCTTCTTCCCTCCTCCCTTTCCTTCCTTCTTCCTTCCTTCCTCCCTCCCTCCTTTCTTTCTTCCTTCCTTCAGTCCTTCCTCCCGCCTTTCCTTCCTCCCTCCTTCCTTCCTCCCCTCCTTCCTTCTTTCTCCCTCCCTCATTCCTTCCTCCTTTCCTTCCCTTTTCCCTCCTTCCTTCCTTCCTCCCTCCTTTCCTTCCTTGCTTCTTCCTCCCTCCCTTCCTTCCTTGACTCGAGGACAACAGGAGGGTTAAAAAAGACGAGAGAAGAGAATTGTGATAGTAAAGAGAAGAAACCTTATGAATGAGAGAAATACAATTTTATTGATATCAATGCCATTATCGATTCTGCTTGTTGGTCCAATCCTTCATCTCTTCCTTTATCATTGGCCTACACAGGTTTTCAGTGATTTCTCAATGACTTGGCATGCTGATGAATATTTGAAACATAGCTAGTAGGTAAGATAAATGGTCTGCAGCCAAAAGGTAACTGCACTAATGAATTAATTCATTTGAAAGCCTCTCACAGTCTCCTGACTAAAGGGAGTGCTCCACTGATATTAACGTTAACATTATATACCGAGTAGTGAGGAGCATCCGTTCTGCTGCACTGTCAGCGCTGGGAAACACATCACTGCCCAACATGCTGAGCATCTGTAAGGCTGCTGAGGTGAAACATACAAAGGTTATGCAGTTATTTGAAAGAGCTAATAGTAAGACTTCAAAGCCAATAAATTAAACTTAAATAAAGTGATATTTGTATATTATTATGTTATCGGCATCAATAAAGGGAATTGATTAGTAGGGCTGGGTATCATTTAACAATTCAAGTGCCCTTAAAGTGATACTAATACCAACTGTGGACTTCATTCGATACCCATTAAGGCCCATTTATGCTCAACGTACGTACGAAAATGTATCCGTCCTTTTCAAACGATGTTACCGTCACTGCTCACATACTTCCATGCGTCCTTTACGTTGGCATTGAACCAATACATCCACCAGGGGGCAGCACTGAGTCAAAGGTTTATGAAACAACAAACTCAAAACCAAACATGGCGACTGTGGAGGAGATATTGGTAATGTTCCTCTTGCATAAAAGACAAAAACGATATGTTTAAAGTTTCTAACCAACTCAAAAAGTTCCTCCAGTGTTATTTCTTCTTCGTGTCTCACTAGAGCTACGTATCGAGTAGTGACAGCAACACTGTCCCCCCATGGTTTCCGATGGTACTGCTCCGTTTGGTCCGTATCCGTAAGCTTTATGGAAACGTGCAGAAATACGGACGAAATGAACGCAGAGCACGGACAGAAGGCTCCGTCTGTATCCAGATCCGTATTTAACGTTGAGCATAAATGGGCCTTAACACATGTAGGTCTCTGTCTTTTATCTGATGTAACAGGCGTGTAGTGTAGACTCACTTTAAAGCGTGTAGGAGGCATCTTGGCTGCTGAACTGCTGAACATGCTAACTCAAATTCACCACGACTTCACCACCACAGACGGGTCGTAGCTGCTGTGGCGGTGGACCAATCATATGATGCATTAAATCCAAGAACGCTTGCATTGATTGGCTGTGAGCAAGTCCGTACAAGTAGTCATATTTTCTAGTTCTGGGTGCAAAAAGGATAGATTGCAGGTTTTTGTCATGTAGGAAAAGCCGTTCCATAATTTGATAAACCCCCTAACTCTTACTCAAAATTGACCTCTGCAAGTGAGAACTTTAGGAGGGTGAAGATTACCAGAAGAAAACCACTTTTTTATTTTTTTATTTATTGGTTTTAAATTCATAGGATGAAGATTTATAAACTGAAAATGGATTTCTTCTATAATTGCTTGACATTTGCGGTGGCCTCGTGGTTCCATCTCACACTGTGAAACCGCTAACCATCTTCACATGTTTCCTGTCTGTGTTTCCACTTTATCTCCAACATAATAAAAAAACCTTTTAACCGTTAAACGGGCAACGTGCACCAGGAGATACAGACTCTTTAACCTTTGTGTTGTCCTCCCGGGTCCTTCCTCTGTCCTTCCTTCCTTCCTTCCTTCCTTCATCTGTCCTTCCTTCCTTCCTTCCTTCCTTCATCTGTCCGTCCTTCCTTCTTTCCTTCCTTCCTTCCTCAGATCTAAGTTCAGCTGTTAGGGTAAATGTTCCCTCCTTCTGTCCTTTCTTCCTTCCTTCCTTCATCTGTCCTTTCTTCCTTCCTTCATCTGTCCTTCCTTCCTTCCTCCCTCCTTTCCTTCCTTCTTCCTCCCTTCCTTCCTTTCCTTCCTTCTTCCCTCCTTTCCTTCCTACCTTCCGTCCTTCCTCCCTCCTTCCTTTCCTTCCTTCTTCCTCCCTTCCTCCCTCCTTTCCTTCCTTCTTCCCTCCTTTCCTTCCTACCTTCCTTCCTTCCTCCCTCCTTCCTTTCCTTCCTTCTTCCTCCCTTGCTTCCCTTCCTTCCTTCTTTCCTTCATTCCTTCCTTACTTGAGGTGCAAATGACATAACTAGTAAGGCCTGTTTAAGGGCTAAGAAGTACTTCACATCCTCTCTTCCTCTTCTCTGTTGGCTCCAGTGTTTAGATTCTCTGAGGTTTTTCAGGCCTTCAGCTTCTGTTTGCTTTCCATACCACTTCCTCATCTATCTGCTGGATGTTACGCAGTCGCAGGAGTATTGTGTTCCACTTCTTCTTGGCCTAATTGCCTTTTTAGCCCTTGGCCTCGTTACACGTTAATTTGCTTGTAATTGTCGATGATGTCACAATTTGAGCCTGTTCTACTTTCTCAGTGAAAGGCCGTAAAACGTGTAAATGGATCACTAATCAAGAAGAAAGGGGTTAATATGTGACTTTCCTTTTTTTCCTTTTTCTTCTTGCTGTATTGAGTTGTGTTTTTGGTTTTGGGACAGAAATGATTACATGCCGTCAACACGCGTTTAACAGTGATGACAGTGAATTAAATGCAGATTGTTGTTGTCATGGTAGAGATCTCACATTTTACTCATTTGCTTCCACCGCTGCCGCTGCCGCTGCCGCTGCTGCTGCTGCTACGACCTCAGGATGACGTGTGTGCGAAAAACATGGACCTCTGCTCACAGCTGTTGGAAATTATGTTTATGAAGTTATGAAGTTATGAAGAGGAGAACAGCAGGTTTTTGGTTTTTAACCCTTCTGTTGTCCTCGAGTCAAGGAAGGAAGGAGGGAAAGAAGGAAGGAAGGGAGGGAGGAAGGAGGGAAAAAATGAAAGGAGGGAGGAAAGAAGGAAGGAAAGGAGGGAGGAAGAAGGAAGGAATGAGAGAGGGAGGAAGGAGGGAAGGAAGAAGGAAGGATGGAAGAAGGAAGGAAATGAGGGAGGAAAGAAGGAAAGGAGTGAGGGAGGAAAGGAGGGAGGGAGGAAGAAGGAAGGAATGAGAGAGGGAGGAGGGAGGAAGGAGGGAAGGAAGAAGGAAGGATGGAAGAAGGACAGGAGGGAGGGAAGGAAGGAAAGGAGAGAGGAAGGAAGGAATGAGGGAGGAAGGAAGGAAAGAAGGAAGGAAGGAGGGAGGGAGGAAGGAGGGAAGGAAGAAGGAAGGAAAAGAGGAAGGAAGGAAAAGAGGAAGGAAGGAAGGAAGGAAGGAAAAGAGGAAAGAAGGTCAAGTCAAAACAGACGGGGTCAGTTTGACCCGGGAGGACGACACAAAGGTTAAAACACACTAATTAGTTTCAACTGTAGAACAAAGATGAAATCCTCGCCCTGCTGGACTCGTGCGTGGAGGAGAACGTGCAACAATGGCGGCCTTTGTGTCCGTTTCTCTTTCTTTCTTTTTTTCATGTGGGCCTTCAGTCCGTCGTCTGTTTATGTGAGCTGTGTCGAGCTGTGTTGAGAGCAGCTCCAGTGTCTGTCTACTGTCACTGTGTTCTGGTTACACTAGACTGGGAGTTTGCTGCTTGGCTGCTTTCACTGCAGAGCTGCTCCTATCTCCTGCTCCTCTATTTCTGGGACGGGGTGAAGTTTTAACCCTCGTGTCGTCCTCCCGGGTCAAATTGACCCTGTCTGTTTTGACTTGACCTTCTTTTCTCCCTTCCTTCCTTCCTCTTTTCCTTCCTTCCTTCCTTCCTTCCTTCCTTCCTTCCTTCCTTCCTTCCTTCCTTCCTTCTTCCTTTCGTCCTTCCTCCCTCCTTTCCTTCCTTCTTTCTTTCTCCTTTCCTTCCTTCTTTCTTCCTCCTTTCCTCCTTCCTTCTTCCTCCCCTCCTTCCTTCTTCTCCCCTCCCTCATTCCTTCCTCCCTTCTTTCCTCCCTCCTTTCCTTCCTTCTTTCTTCCTTCCTCCCTCGTTTCCTTCTTTCTTCTTTCCTTCCTTCCTCTTTTCCTTCCTTCTTTCTTCCTTCCTTCCTTCCCTCCTTCCTTCTTTCTCCCTCCCTCATTCCTCCCTTCTTTCCTCCCTCCTTTCCTTCCTTCTTTCTTCCTTCCTTTCCTCCTTCCTTCTTCCTCCCCTCCTTCCGTCTTTCTCCCTCCCTCATTCCTCCCTCCTTTCCTTCCTTCCTCCCTCCTTTCCTTCCTTCCTTCTTCCTCCCTCCCTTCCTTTGCTGCTTGGCTGCTCTCACTGCTCAGTAGAGCTGCAGAGCTGCTCCTATCTCCTCCTCGTCTATTTTGGACGGGGTGAAGTTTCTTTGTGAAGTTTTAATACAGTGTTGAAGCCTCATCATGCGTCACAAACATCCGAGTTAGGCGAACTAGAGCCTGCATAGTTCCACTGAGGCTGCAGCTCAGTCCTCTAAATGTGTTCAGTTTTGACCCAGTCTAAACTCCTGCAGCTCAGTCTAAGAATCTCAAATGTTGAACCACACCTTTGTGTCGTCCTCCCCGGGTCAAATTGACCCCATCTCTTTTGACTTTCCTTCCTCCCTTCCTTCTGTCCTTCTTTCCTCCCCCCCCCCCCCCCCCTCCACTAAACAAAAAAAAAACTAAATGTGAGAATTTTGACTTTTTTTAATGACTTGAAACAATTAATTACTCATTAAAAAAAAAAAACTCCCCCAAAAACCAGATTTCACTTAACCTTCCTGTTGTCCTCCCGGGTCAAATTGACCCCCGTCTGTTTTGACTGTTCCTTCTTTCCTTCCTCCTTCCCCCTTTCCTACTTTGCTTCCTTCTTTTCCTTCCTTCCTTCCTTCCTTTCCTTTCCTTTCCTTTCCTTTCCTTTCCTTTCCTTTCCTTTCCTTTCCTCCCTCCTTTCCTCCCTTCCTCCTTTCCTTCTTTCGTACTTTGCTTCCTTCTTTTCCTTCCTTCCTTCCTTTCCTTTCCTTTCCTTCCTCCCTCCTTTCCTTCCTTCCTTCTTCCTTCCTCCCTTCCTTCCTTGACTTGAGGACAACAGGAGGGTTAATGTGCTAATTGTAGCAGCGAGAGCTACGAGTCAGAGGAGGCTCAAAGGTTGCAGGTGTGATTTTTAAAAACCAAATGTCGGAGAGCTTATAAAAACATCAACGAGGCTGAAAGAGAGAGTGGTGGTGTGAGCGTCACCACCACCACCACCTCCTCCTCCTCCTCCTCGCTGCTGCTGGCGGAGCGGCGGCGGTGGATTGGAGTGAGTGTGAGGTTTCCATGGAGCCTGAACAAAGCCATCTGGAGTGAGGAATGTGGTTTGGGAACGTTCCCCTCGTTCTGCACGCGGGAGGAGCAGTGGTGCGGCGGTCCTGATAAGAGCTGAGAGAGAGTGTGTGTGTGTGTGTGTGTGTGTGTGTGTGTGTGTGTGTGTGTGTGTGTGTGTGTGTGTGTGTGTGTGTGTGTTTGTGTGACTCACGTGTTTCCAGGGATACACCGATATGAGTCACTCTCACCTCTCTTCCCTTGTTCAGCATTTGGACTTTAGTTTAGTTTAGCAGTAAAACATAAAAGATTCACAGATAGTTTTTTGAGGATTTTAATTGTGATGTGTTTAGTTTAGTTTTGGATCCACATGCTGCAGGTTTTAGGTTATTTGGCTAATTTGGATGATTTTTTAAAAACAAGGAGACTTTATAATTAATTTAAGAAAATAACTAAGTCAATAAATAATAATAATAACTAATTAAATTTGTTTTTTTTTAAAAAGTAATTAATAGGTGAAAAGGAGTAGTGTAAAGAGACAGGGATTAATATGTGATTTTTATTATTAATTAATATATAAAACATATTAAAATATTAAACATTTTATTTGAACAGTAGTAAACCCCCCCCCCAAAATATTAAATTATTACTATTAGTTTACTATTAATACTATTACTATTACTATTATTAATACTTTTCTTCTTCGTTCTTCTTCTTCCTTCTTCTTCTTCTTCTTCTTCTTCTTCTTCTTCTTCTTCTTCTTCTTCTTCTTCTTCTTCTTCTTCTTCTTCTTCTTCTTCTTCTTCTTCTTCTTCTTCTTCTTCTTCTTCTTCTTCTTCTTCTTCTTCTTCTTCTTCTTCTTCTTCTTCTTCTTCTTCTTCTTCTTCTTCTTCTTCTTCTTCTTCTTCTTCTCTTCTTCTTCTTCTTCTATTGAAAAAGCTCTGCCTGGTGTTTTATTTTGTATTTTTTATTGAAGTGTCTTTGCTCGGACTTTTACTTTGAAAACCGATGAAAGGACAGAAAGCAGTAAAGTGGCAGAAATCACACAGCACGTTGCGGAGGAGGCGTTGGATAATGGGAGAGGAGGAGAGGAGGAGGAGGAGGAGGAGGGGGGAGGGGAGTGTAAGGAGCAGCTGCTGGTTCAGACTATAGAGTGTGTGTGTGTGTGTGTGTGTGTGTGTGTGTGTGTGTGTGTGTGTGTGTGTGTGTGTGTGTGTGTGTGTGTGTGTGTGTGTGTGTGTTATTGTTGTTGCACGTGTGTCCCTGGCACCTTCTGTCATTGTGTTAACCCTCAAGCTGCCTCATCATGTACTCCTAAAAATGAAATAGATGAACTGTAATGAAAATAATTGTAATAGAAATACTCTCATGATGTTAAAGAGATTAATTTAGATTAAAAGTTAGATTAATTAATTAATTGATGAATCAGCAAAAAAAATGAACCCAGTATTAGTGAGGCTCCAGTTGCTTTATTAGAGAAGAATTGACCCCATTTGTTTTGACTGTTCCTTCCTCCCTCCCTCCTTCTCTCTTTCTTTCCTTTCTTCCTTCCTTTCCTTCCTCCCTTCCCTCTTTCCTCTGTCCTTATGTCCTTCCTTCTTTCTTTCCTTCCTTTCCTTCTTCTTTCCTTCCTTCTTCCTTCCTTTCCTTCTTCTTTCCTCCCTTCCATCCTTCCATCCTTCTTCCATCCTTCCTTCTTCCTCCCTTCCATCCTTCCATCCTTCCTTCCTCCCTTCCATTCTTCCTTCCATCCTTCCTTCTTCCTCCCTCCTCTCCTTCCTTCTTTCCTCCCTCCCTCCTCTCCTTCCTTCTTCCTTCCTCCTTTCTTTCCTTCCTTCTTCCTCCCTCCCTTCCATCCTTCTTCCTTCCTTCTTCCTCCTTCGGTCCTTCCTTCTTTCCTTCCCTCCCTTCCATCCTTTCCTTTCTTCTTCCTCCCTTCCTTCCTTCTTCCTCCCTTCCTTCATTCATCTCTCCTTTCTTTCCTCGCTTCCTTCCTCCCTCACCTTCCATCCTTCCTTCTTCCTCCCTCGACTCGAGGACAACAGGAGGGTTAAGGACGGCTTTGTGGTCTTTATCCCAGACTCCGGTGTATTTCAGACTAAACTAGATAACAGTTGGATTATTTCTGCACATGTTGAAAGAAAGACTCGTTTTAAGGCAACAGCAACAGCTCGAGGATCTCAATGGTGGTCTGAAGCTTGGTCTACCACTTTGGCTCAAACTCAAAATATCTCATCCGTATCTCATTCATGTCCCCCAGAGGCTCAAAAGTACTTCAGTGGTCCTCTGACTTTTCCTTGAGGGACTTGTGGTTGAGTTTTGTGGTTTCAAGTGAGATGACTCAACTGTTTTTTTGGATGGTTTTACATGAAACTTTCTTCAGAGATTCATGTTTATTGTTTTTTTAGAATGAAACAAGAACACAGGACGGACTGATAATAATAGAAAAAAGGACCCTCCCTCCCCCCCATCCCAATAATAAAAAAAAACAAATAAAACATACTAATAACCAGGAATAAATTAGAAGGAAAAAAATAAATAAATAAATGAAATAAATAATAAAAATAAAAATAAAATAAAATACAATTAATAATAATAATAATAATAATAATAAAATAAAATAAATAAAAAGAAATTAAATAATAATTAAAAAAATAAAATAAAAATAAAAATAAAAATAATATATAATAAAATAAAATTAATAATAATAATAAAATAAATAAGTAAATAAATAAATGAATAAATAAATCAATTACAAAAAAAAGAATAAATAAAAAAAGAAAGAAAAGACAACTAACAAAAATACCCCCACAATGTCAAACAGACAGAAAGCAAATACAAAATATTGCATCAGGAGTCAATAAGTATTAGTAATAAGTATACTAAAGCTACAGATTAATGCGTTTAAAGACTTATCAGATGCTAGATCACCACACCACCACCACAGTCTGGAAGGTTAACACGGAGGCGTCAGTGGCGAGGTAAAGTTGTCGGATGATGTATTGCAGCACAGAGCTAATGTCAGTCTCAGAGACAGCGCTACAGCAGCTAGCACGCCTGTAGACTCTCAGTCTTGTTCTATTTTAAAATCTTCCTCTTTACTCTTGACCTTAATTTGTTGACTAGATTTGAAGATTGCAGCTCTTTAGCTCGGCTCTGTAATGACTGTCAGCAAGGGCGTATTACTCCCAGTCTAAAGGTCTAATTGTTGGCTTTGAAAGTTTAGTATAAGAATAGAAAGGTCACTAAAAGTACATATCATACCCCTCACCTCAAAGACAGAACAAACATGTTTAGTGTCTGATTTTTTAACTAAATGTGAAGCTGCAGAAGAACTTGACTGGACTTGGAAACACAATGAATGCCACAAGTTCTTTATCAAGCAAATGAGGGTTGCCTCTTTTTCAGCACATACCACACAGATCTGGAGACACATTCCTCCTTTCCTCCTCCTCCTTGCTCCTTCAGGCTGCTGCTAATGACATTTCTTTGGGAATGTTCTTGTACCTGCCAGTCACATCAGCTTTTGTTTTCAGGAACAAACAGATCAGTGAAACCCCCTCTCCCCCCCCTCTCGGTTTGTTTTTACACCTCCTGTCTGTTTTTCCCACCACTTCACCAGGATACATGGACACTTAGAGGCATTTTTTAAACAAGGCAAACAGTGTTTTCACAGAGGTTTCCTTGACACATGTTTGACTGCCAGAGGAAAAGCTTTGAGTGTCTGACTGGGTTTACATGCTGGTAATGTTATCAGATGATGAGGCTTTGAGGTCATTTCTTGGCTCCTGTTACCAAATAGTCACCAGTGAAATGACAAATGCTGAATGTCTGAATGTCTAGCCACAAAACCATTGAATAAATCGTCAGAAAACCGTCCTCAGTGTCATAACAAGCCCTGGGAATGAGCTCGGTAATCCAGTTAGTTTTGGAAAAACTTGCTCACAACATGTTTTCTCTCAGAGCTCGTGTGTTAAATGTGATCCTCAGCGGACAGACCGGTCATGAGGCTGTGAGACAGAGTGGAAAAAACTCGTCCTGATGTCGGAGGACATGGTGAATCAAAAAACCGCACGTTGCCAAGTCTTTGACAGTGTTTTTGGGTTTGACCTAAATGTCAGGAAATGTTTGGGAATAAGAGTTTCTTGTTTAGCTGTAGTATATAAATAGACTCTTTGTTCATGTTATGCCTCAACTTTACCGTTAATGTCCAGTGTTATGGATCATATTCATCATTCATCACAAATGATAGCTGTGACTCAGAAAGCATGTAAGAAGCAGAAGTAGAAAGGAATTTCAAAATAAAGGTCATCTTTCAGTTCAACTTTGCAGTATCACTCTCACATCAATATTTATTCCTCTTTGTTTTAAACTGTTACTACTTTTTATTAACCCTACTCTCCATCGTGGGACTAATAATAAGGATTATCTTATCTTATTGGAAGTGTGAGGATGCAGACTCTTTGTTCATGTTGTCGTATATCAGCTGTTATGCCTCAACTTTACCGTTAATGTCCAGTGTTATGGATCATATTCATCATTACACAGATTAGTTGTGACTCAGAAAGCATGTAAGAAGCAAAAGTAGAAAGGCATTTCAAAATAAAAGTCCATCTTTCAGTTCAACTTTGCAATATATCTGTGCAGTATCAATATCACACATTATCATTATCATTCTGACTCTACAACTATCCCTCTTGTTTATACTGTTACTGCTTTTATGAACCCTACTCTCCATGGTGGGACTAATAATAAGGGTTATCTTATCTTATTGGAAGTCCGAGGCTGCAGAAATGCCGACCTATTCATGGCTGTGTTTGTCTGCCTTTTACAGAGAGGAAGTTCAAGAAAACTGCGTCCGCTGGAGGAAGACGTTTACCTTCGTTTCCAAAATGAGCGCCAACCCCCACACGGGACTCCTGGATCCTTCTGTCTGCAGAGTGTCGGTCAGGAAGGTACGAAAGTCAAAGGAAGCAGATTTGGTCTTAATGAGAGAAACATTTGTGTTATGAACAGACAGTCTCTGAGTTTGTGTACGAGGAAAAAGACTCATAAGATTTTAAATATAATACTAAGTATAACTAAAACAGAATTGATACTCTCTTCACTATTTGTCCATATTAATGCCTATGGATTGTTAAAGGCCATATAGTGTATCTTCGTGAGTGTCACATTTTCATTCATCATTTTATTGGGTGTATTTTAAACCTTTGGAGACCTGAGCTTTTATTTTGTATGCAAGAACACAAAGCAGGACAACTCCATACTGAAGGCAAGGACATGTGTGTTCAATGACAGTGAAAAGGGGGGGGGGGGCAGATGTAGAGAAAAGGAGAAATAAAGAAGAAATGTAGGTGTTCTTTGAAGATCACTCCTTCATTTTATTGGGTGTATTTTAAACCTTCGGAGACCTGAGCTTTTATTTTGTATGCATTTTTAATTTATTTGGGTTTAGTACAAAAACTAAGCATTGTGTTTGAACAGGAAGTAGTCTTTTGTTATTGTCATATCAGGTCAATAGGTTTATTTTTATTGTGTGTGTATAAAGCTGTTTATTTCCTTACATTTACACCTTCCTGATTAGCAGTGTTGTAGCTTAGCATAATGTTATTAACCCTCCTGTTGTCCTCAGGTCAAGGAAGGATAGGAGGAAGGAAGGAAAAGAGGAAGGAAGGAAAGAAAGAAAGGAGGGAGAGTGAAAAGAGGAAGGAATTTAGGAGAGAAGGAAAGGGAGGAAGGTAAGGAGGAATGAAGGAAGGAAGGAAAGAAAGGAGTATGGAGGGAGGGAGGGAGGAAGGAAGGAAGGAAAGGAGTAAGGAGAGAGGAAGGAAAGGAGTAAGGAGGGAGGGAGGAAAGCAGGAAGGAAGGAAGGAAAGAAGTAAGGAGGGAGGGATGAAGGAAATGAGGAATGAAGAAAGGAAGGAAAGGAGTAAGGAGGGAGGGAGGAAGGAAAGGAGTAAGGAGGGAAGGAGGAAAGGAGGAAGGAAGGAAAGAAGTAAGGAGGGAGGGAGGAAGGAAATGAGGAATGAAGAAAGGAAGGAAAGGAGTAAGGAGGGAGGGAGGGAGGAAAGAAGGAAGGAAGCAAGGATGGAAGCAGGAGGGAGCAAAGAAAGAGGGAATAAGGAAGGAAAGAAGGAACAGTCAAAAGAGAGATGGGGTCAGTTTGACCCGGGAGGACGAGTTTCAACCATAAAATGATATAAGGTTTTATACTCGGTCCTCTTTATTGTCCATATAGTGAATCTTCATCGGTGTCACATGACCGTCTCTCACATTAGTCATGGAGCACTTTACTTTTAGACTCAGTGTCAGTGTCTCAGTGTTGCTCCGATGGCACAACGCTGGCAGCTCGGATTCATACTTTCCTAAATTTGTGTTTTTTTGTTGTTGTCTCGAGGCTCACTCTCTTCCTCTTTAGTAACATTTTAGTGAATTAAACTTAGCTACAAACAGAGCAGAACATGCTGTCTCATAGGGGACGTTTCTGCTGGCCTTGATTAATGCTTATCTCACCAAATGCTCATCTCCTCATCAACAGGTGACATGAATCAGGCTGAAAACAAGCAAGTTAACAACAAGTTCAGGCAGTTAAAAGAGTTTTTTGAATCCAACTTTGAAACACTCGTATGAGCAAATCTCACAGACGAAAGAAAGAAAGCCAGATAGTTTTAGGATAAGAATACAAATTTGTGTTTTTGTCAGCTGACGTCTGACAGCAGAACTTTTTAACCCTCCTGTTGTCCTCAGGTCAAGGGAAAGGGAAAAGGAAAAGAGGAAGGAAGTAAGGAGAGAAGGAAAGAAGGAAGGAAAGGAGTAAGGAGGGAGGAAGGAGGGAAGGAAAGGAGTAAGGAGGGAGGAAGGAGGGAAGGAAAGGAGTAAGGAGGGAGGAAGGAAGGAAGGAAAGGAATAAGGATGGAAGAAGGAACGAAAGGAGTAAGGATGGAAGAAGGAAGGAAATGAGTAAGGAGGGAGGGAGGGAAAAAAGGAAGGAAGTAAGGAGAGAAGGAAGGAAGGAAGGAAGGAAAAGAGTATGGAAGGAGGAGGGAGAAAAGAAGGACGGGAAGGGGTTTGATTTGATTTTGCCTCAAATTCTCGCACAGCTTCTTTTTTAATGCTGCCACAGAGCTGCAGGTACGAAGGCAAGAAAAACAAACTGGTCAAACTGGTTCAAAGAGTCCACAGGAATGCCTGCAGGGTGTTATCATGAACCCCACTGATGCTAAATATCCCATGTGAACTACTCAGTAACCATGAGTGTGGTCCTCAGCCTGTAATTTCAGCACTCGGTGGAAGAAGCCCTGTAATTGGAAGCCAGTGCAATATATAAATTTGGATCAGTTGGATCACAGCATTCATTATACTGTCTTCCTGTTTTCTCTGCAGGAACTCAAAGGAGGAAAAGCATATACGAAGGTAAGAGCCTCTCAGGTCCGTAAACACACACACACAGAAACACAGAGACAGTTACACATGATGTTTCTGCATACCTGTAATGCCACATGGTGTAAATATTAGCATTTCACCGACAAGTGGGCACAAGCATTAATCAGAAACTCCTCCACCTCCTCCTTTACATCCTTACAATTTTAAAATGTCTTAAAATGGTGAATAATGGGGGTCACTGTTAGTCAAAGTCTTCATATATTGTCTTTTGTCCAAACTATAACCTGAAGGTATTCAGTTTACTGTCATAGAAGAAGGCAAGGCAAGGCAGTTTTATTTATATAGCGCATTTCATACACAATGGCAACTCAATGTGCTTTATATAAAACAGAAAAACATGCAATTCACCCCCCCTCCCCTACACACGAATAATAAAGTACAGAAAAATAGAAAGAGAGAAATAAAATACTAGAATAAAGCATTAAATATAAGATAGCAGCATAAAATAATAAATTAGCTTTAAAATCATCAAAAGGACATAGAGTGCAAATGAAAGATTAAAATGTAAAGTGCTTTAAAATAAAGAGCTCAATCACAAGCTCAGGAGAAGAGAAATGTTTTTAACCTGGATTTAAAAATGAGTTTGAACTCTGGGCTCAACTATCTGACCTGAGTCAGTAGATCTCAGAGCTCTACTGGGTTTATATTCTACTAACATGTCATTTATGTATTCTGGACCTGAAGAATAAAGGAAACAGAAACCAGACATTTGTCCTCCCTAAAAAAAAGACCCAAAAATGATGATTTGAGCCTCCCGGTCGCTTCACCTCTCAGGTCCGTAAACACACACATACCCCTTTTCCACCGAGCTGGAGCTGGTTTGGAGCCTGAGCCTGACTAAGCACCGGTTCTTTGCTTTTCCACCACCAAAGCTCCAGCCCGGAGCCTTGCCGGCAGAAAAGCAACAGGTTCGTAAGAGATGCTTGGATTAGCACCAACTGAGCACTGGCTCTAGCACTAGCTCCGAACCAGCACTGGCTCCAGCTCGGTGGAAAAGGGGGTAACAGAAACACATAAACAGTTACAGATGAGTTTCTGCATACCTGTAATGCCACACGGTGTAAATATTAGCATTTCATCGCAGCACTTTGACAAGCGGGCACAGGCATTCATCAGGAACTCCTCCACCTCCTCCACCTCCTCCTTACTCTTACATTTGCCTTGGATCTGCAAAACATCCTGCCCGACGCCTCTCTTACCGTAACGTTGGGAATCCCTGACCAATGAGTCACGTCTTGTGAGTGAAACTACAAGGTTGAGCCCCCCCTCCATCTCCATGAAGATGAAGTGTCGTTGATCGGTGGCACGACAGGAACCGTTTCCTCTGTTGTTTTCGCTCTCCCGTTCTCCATTTAGATTTCCCTTCAGCTAAATATACCTCGTTTCCCTCCTTAGAAGTCGGCTTCCCTTTTTTAAAACGCACACCTATGAAAACAGAAGCTCTTAAAGAAAGGGAAACCCGGGAGAATAAAGAATGGGAACCTTTCGCTGGCTACTAGACCTGTGGAGTTAATTTAAAATAACATCACAACTGGTAGAGCAAACAAAGACAAACTCTGCTCATGGAGAGACGCTGCGGGAGGTTGTTTTTAAAAGATAACAGTGATGAAAGTTTTCTTATCTGTAAAATCTGGTGCTGTACAGAAATCTCTGACCTACAGTACAAAGTTAAATGGAACACAACTTTTACAGGCACCAAGAATAACACTTCCTCATATCTAAAATCTTACGTAAATTCAAGTACAGCAGTGTTTTAACTACTTTCTTTTTTTAGTACTTCCGAAGGCTTGTAAAGTCATTTTGATGTTCAACATTGGTGGAGTTTTATTTCAAAGCATAGTTAATCTTACCCATCTGATACATACATTTAGATTCCCTCTCTCAGGAGCTCAGAAATGGTGTAAAGCTATCTCCATAATTTGGTATTGCATAGTTATCAGTCTTCCTTCTCCGTGCACCTTGGAAGTAGGTGAGGTTGTGTAAAAGTCAAAGCTCCAGAAACAACTTTATTATTTTACCAATACGTCTCAGCGTCAAGGTCTTCATCAGTGTCGTCATAAAACACATTACATGCACTATTTAAATAGGATAGATAAAAAGCAGGAAACATTTAGATTAAATTTATATTATTTTATTTCGAATGTGTGAAAGAAGAAAAAAAAAACAAAGAAAACCCAACATATAAAAAAAGAAGAAAGCAACATGTTCTCACTGAAAACAGAAAATATGATGCAATGCAATGTCAACCACATCCGAAAGGGAGTGGGAAGAAGTCAACACTTATTGAATCCCACCCTTACTTCTTAAATCAGTGCTTGCTAGCTCCTAATTTAATTACTAATTCATAACATCCTGCAATTTCTTACTAATATTATATGTAATGTCATTATATACATCTATATTTACTGTTATCAATATATAAATCCATTTCTCCATCAAAAATAGCTATATACATATATACACTACTCTGCTCTGTCCCAAAGAGTCATTCAGGCTATTTAAGAGTTTTATATTAGTATTTCAATCTGAGATGCAGTATTAAGAGACTCTTACATCTGATGGGAAACTGTCTGACTGTAACACACACCTGCTCACTGAAATCATTAAAACATATTTTCAGCATCTCTGAAAAACTGAAGATTATCCAGAAGACTAAAAACCAAACCAACAACGATCATTTGGTTGAATTGGCCCTTTCCATCATCAAAGTCCCTTTAAAAGGTTTAAAAATACACCTCCCCCTTGAATTCATTTAGTGTGTTTTTTGCACTCTGTCATCCAGCGAACCTCAAACAGCTCTGTGACGTTAAAGATGTACGAGCAGGGGTTGAGCATAGCTCAGCGGGTAGCGCACCCGCCCCATGTGTTGAGGCTATAGTCCTCGTTGCAGGCGACCCCGGTTCGAATCCCGATCCGAGCGGTCTTATCCTGCGTGTCATTCCCCCTCTCTCTGCCTCCTGTTTCCTGTCTCTCTACACTGTCCTGAACATTAAAGGCAAAAAAGCCCAAAAAATATACTTTAAAAAAAAAAGATGTACGAGCGCTCGTCCTGTTAAATGATGGGTGTCTCATCTTTCTTTAAACATGTGTTAGTGAAAACCTTCTATTAGCGGGTCTGCAATTACTCTTCTTCTTCTTCTTCTTCTTCTTCTTCTTCTTCTTCTTCTTCTTTACCTTACCTCAGCTGGGCTTCACAGACCTGAACATGGCGGAGTTTGCGGGCTCTGGCTCCACCGTACGCTGCTGCCTGCTGGAGGGATACGACACCAAGAACACACGGCAGGACAACTCCATACTGAAGGTAAGGACGAGTGTGTGGGGGGTGGGGGGGTGGGGAGGTAGGGAGGTAGGGAGATAGATGTAGAGAAAAGGAGAAATAAAGAAGAAATGTAGCTGTTCTTTGAGGATCACTCCTTCATTTTATTGGGTGTATTTTAAACCTTCGGAGACCTGAGCTTTTATTTTGTATGCATTTATAATTTATCCCAGATATTTGGGTTTAGTAGGACCTGATAAGTACAAACACTAAGCATTGTCTTTGAACAGGAAGTAGTTGTTTTTTTTTTTTTTAATTTTTTTTAGGAGTTGTCAGTTATCAGGTCAATGGGTTTATTTTTTATTGTGTTACTCAATTAATTCACAAGTGTATAAAGCTGATTTCTGATTAGCAGTGTTGTAGCTTAGCATAATGTTATTAAGCATAAATAAACAAGTTTCAAAAAATTATATAAGATTAATTACTTGGTCCACTTTAATCTGGGGGTCGGCTGTTGATTGACTCGGCCAAGATGCCTGCCATCATTTTTTTGTACACTGATTTAATGTAGTGTGCTTTTGTGACCACTAGATGGCACAAAAACGTGTGTACGACTGAGAACAACAGGTCAGAGTTCAGCAGAATGAAGTATAAGGTCCAGCAAACCCAAAATGTAATGTCTCCATATGAGGATGCAGTGTTAGCAGGAGGTTAAGATGCTGGATCAAAAATTACACAATTGCATGGAGTTCCTTTTACAGCGTGTGGATCTTATTGTTTAAATTATTGGCTTTATTTTAGGTGGTTTAGGTTTTCACGTGCAAATCAAAAAATTTGCCGTCTCAAGCTTTCAGAAAATGCAACTAAAACATTTGACCTAAATTAAAATTCTGCTGTTTTATAACACATTTTACAAATATTAGCATTTCATCGCAGCACTTTGACAAGAGGCCACAAGCATTCATCAGAAACTCATCCTCCTCCTTTACATCCTTACAATTTTAAAATGTCTTGTTTAAATTATTGGCTTTATTTTAGGACACAAGCTTTTAGAAAAGTGAGAAAATGCAACTAAAACACTTCAAATTCTGCTGTTTTATAACAAATTGTCCATTATGTTTCTGTATTTGGTTGTATTTTCTCCTTTTTTGCATTTGACTAATTGTTTCTAAATGTTATATATGTGTTGTCAATCTTCTCTATTTAACATTAGTTTTATCTGCTTGCATGTCTTTTATAATTAGCAGTGTGGAGCTCTCAGGTTGGGCTGTTACTAATGATTATTTTAATGATTAATAGATTAGCTGTTTGGTCTTTAAAATGTCTTAAAATGGTGAAAAATGGGGTTCACTATTAGTCAAAATCCTCATATATTGTCTTTTGTCCCAACTAACAGTCATAACCTGAAGGTATTCAGTTTACTGTCATAGAAGAATAAAGAAAAGAGAAACCAGACATCTGTCCCCCCCCTAAAAAAATGATGATTTGATGATCAGTATAGATGCCAATGAATCAATCATCAATCAAAGAGGAAATGATATTAACACCATAAAGAAAATGACAGATTTAAACAAGAACGTTAATGTGCCCATACATTTTAAAGGTCCAAACCGCCCAAAGCAAGCTTGATTATTAACCCTGAAGCTTTGACCTGTTGACCTTTGACCTTTTTATATTGATTGCTTCCACTCCGCTCTCTTCCTTTGTCATGCAAAAGCTGGTGATGGGTTTCTGTTGAAATACTTAATGCTTAACCCTCCTGTTGTCCTCGAGTCGAGGAAAGAAGGAAGGTGAAGGAAGGAAAGAGAAGGAGGGAGGGAGGAAAGAAGGAAGGAAGGAAGGAAGGAAAAGAAGACAGGAGGGAAAGATGGAATGAAGGAAGGAAGGAAGGAAAGAAGGAAGGAAGGAAGGAAGGAAGGAAGGAAAAGAAGACAGGAGGGAAAGATGGAAAGAAGGAAGGAGGAAGGAAGGAAGGAAGGAAAAGAGGAAAGAAAGGAAAAGAGGGAGGGAGGAAAGAAGGAGGGAAGGAAAGAAGGAAGGAAGGAAAGAAGGCTTTCCTTCCTTCTTTTCCTCCTTCCTTTCCTTCCTTCCTTCCCTCCTTCTTTCTTTCTTTCCTCCCTCCTTTCCTTCCCTCCTTCTTTCTTTCCTCCCTCCTTTCCTTCCTCCATCCTTTCCTTCCCTCCTTCTCTCTTTCTTTCCTCCCTCCTTTCCTCCCTCCCTTCCTTCCTTGACTCAAGGACAACAGGAGGGTTAAGAGCCAAATCAGTCATGAGTAGTTCAGTCATCTCATTCCTCTCTAACAGTAGACGTGCGTACTTCATACGTCAGTGAGCTGGAACCAGGAATTTACTCTCAGCTGTTACCAACGAGCTGTTTTACATCCTGACTGCTTCATAACAAACCTGCAGGAGTTTCAGCTGTTTTTAATATTTTATTTTAACTTTTTTAACAGTTTTTTTACAAACCCTCCTTCCTTCCTTCTTTCCTTCCTTCCTTCCTTCTTTCCTTTCCTCCCTCCTTTCCTTTACCCCTTTCCTTACTTCCTCCCTCCCTCCCTCATTCCTTCTTTCCTCCGTCCTTCCTTCCTTCCTTTCCTTCCTCCCTCCCTTCTTTCCTTTCCTCCCTCCTTTCCTCCACCCCTTTCCTTCCTTCCTTCCTTCTGTCCTTCGGTCTGTTCTTCTTTCCTTCCTCCCTCCTTCCTTCTCTCTTTCTTTCTTTCCTACCTCTCTCTTTCCTCCCTTCCTTATTTCTTTACTCCCTTCCTTCTTTCCTCTGTCC
>JAJDFG010000208.1:0-87500 GCA_021039105.1 Scomber colias | reverse complement strand
CTTCTTCAGGTCTGCTGGAAGAATCAGACACGAAGTCGATTCCCGGAGAAATCTTCCAGTCGGGTCATTCTCGTAACTCCAGCTACGCCAGCCAGCACAGCAAGATCTCAGGTTGGTCCTTCCAGCCGTGATCCACCTCTGACTCCTTCCTGTGATCCGCCTGTGATTCCTTCCTACTTCCTGTTTGTTTGTTTACACATATATAAAAACATCTATAATAAGTCCTTCCTCCCTCCCTCCCTTCCTTCATTCCTTCCTTAATCCAATCCTTCCTTCCTCCCTTCCTTCCTTCCTCCCTTCCTTCCTTCTTTCTCCCTCCTTTCCTTCCTTCCTTCCTTCCTTCCTCCCTTCCTACCTTCTTCCCCCCTTCCTTCCTCCCTTCCTTCCTCCTTTTTCCCTCCTTTCCTTCCTCCCTTCCTTCCTTCCTCCCTTCCTCCCTTCCCTCCTTTCCTTCCTTCCTTCCTTCCTTCCTCCCTTCCCTCCTCCCTTCCTCCCTTCCTTCCTCCCTTCCCTCCTTCCTTCCTCCCTTCCTTCCTCCTTTCCTTCCTCCTTTCCTTCCTCCTTTCCTTCCTTCTTCCTCCCTCCTTTCCTTCCTTCTTCCTTCCTTCCTCCTTTCCTTCCTCCTTTCCTTCCTCCTTTCCTTCCTCCTTTCCTTCCTTCCTTCTCCCTCCTTTCCTTCCTTCTTCCTCCCTCCTTTCCTTCCTTTCTTCCTCCTTTCCTTCCTTCTTCCTCCCTCCTTTCCTTCATTTCTTCCTCCCTTCCTTCCTCCTTTCCTTCCTTGACTAAATCATCACTGCACAGTAATGTTAGTTTAAAAAAAGGTTTTAGTATGTGATTGCTGTCAGGAGATGGCATAAATTAAATGTAGGATTATTGGGATTGAGCTCTTTAATCCTTTTTTTTGTGGCGTTTTGGTTAGCGTCCTGAGACCTGCAGCAAACCCTGTCCCTGCTGCACCTATAAGAAGCTCATATATGAAGATTTCAGCAACAAAAAGCCTTAAATTTCCCTTAAAGCCCCTTAAAGCCCCTCTCTTCTCTCTTTGTGTGTCCGTGTCGTCCTGCAGGCTACAGCACTGAGCACTCCTGCTCCTCCAGCCTGTCCGACCTCACGCATCGCAGGAACACCTCGACAGGAAGCAGCACCTCAGGGGGGCTGTGCTTCAATGCCGATACCCCTACGGAGGGAGACAAGGACGCTGGACGCCCAGAAAGACCTCCAAGGCCCCCGAGGCCTGTCTTACCCCCTAACAGGCCTCCCAGGTACAGACACAAACCTGACACTCCTCTAAAGGGCCTTTTCCATGATACAGTTTTTAGCACTACTTGACTCGGTTTGGTACCAGGATTGACTTTTTCCATTACTATAGTTCCTACTCAATGTGGGCGAGGTCGTCATAGCAACGCTGCGTTAAACTGCCGTGACTTCGTTATATACGCTACTCAAACACATAAACAATGGAGGACATGGAGGCGATGGTATACTTGCCGCTGTATGTGGCTTTCTGTCACACACAGAGCAAAGAGAAGAGAAACCGTATGGCTGTAACACTGTTGTTGGTATTTAAAAATGCCGGGTTTGATTCTTGTGTGGGACGGCTCATGACGGCTTGGCTCGCTTGGAACCTCAGCAGAGCAGGTACTAAAAAAGTACCAGGTACTATCCCTAGTGGGAACACAAAATAAGCCGAGTCGTGTTGAGTAATGCTAGAACTGTATAATGGAAAAGCCTCATATCAGTGCTCCTCCTGCTGCTTTAAATGTATATAAAAGCACAGCATGTTCAGGTTTCTTCTTCTTCTCTTGCTTTTATTGCACGTCAGGAGGAAGCAGGACTCTGTGGAGAGTCAGCCCTCCTGGGTAGACGACACTCGAATAGATGCTGACGACATTGTGGAGAAAATCGTCCAAAGCCAAAACTTTGCAGACATCAACAACACTGAAGGTACGATGAGAGAGAATAACAGCTGGTTGATGTTGATTATCTACGCTGATTTAAACAGCTGACCACTCATGTTTCTACTAATTTAGCTGCTGCAGCTCCATTTTCAGAGATGTGAAGAGTTTCCTTTGAGTTACATAAAGAGCCGTAACCTTTTAAAATACTAAAAGCAGCTCACAAAGTATAATTAAAATAGCATCATATAACCTTTATCCTGTATCTTTGTTTAATAAATATGTACAAACATGTAGATTTAAATATATTTATGTTTAAATATATGGGCATAGAGATAGGTGCAGAATCTTAACATCAAATAACATAAAATAAAACTGTTCACATGGAAATAAAACTAGCTTTAAAAAAAAAAAGTAAAAATATTTTATCACCTACAGTGTATTTACAGTAAGTGGACTTATACTAATAATGTAAATGTTTCCTGATCTCCATGGTTACCCAGATTAAATGTAATATTTAGAACAATAGTATTCCATTAGCTTTATTTAATATAAAAGTTATAATGTAAGATCATGCCAAACTAGTTGATATGCTGTTTTATTGACTATTTACTGTTTTTAAGCAAGTTGAATTATTTGGTACAAAGTTTTTATGGTTACACCACTTAGACATTTTTACCATAATCCTCTAATATATTCTCTCTAAATGGATTAAAAGCAGAAATTTGATGCTGGGTCCACAAAAAAAGGATGTGTGCAAGTTATTCATACGTTTATTTTCACATTTTAACCCTTTAAATTGAAACTAAACCACATGGACACAATTAAAAAAGCAATTCATGGAAAAATTTAAACCTGAAATAAAATCAATAAAGGCTCTCTGGTGTAAAAGTATGTTTTCAGAAAGGTTTAAATATGAGTGCTAGAGTACGTCATTGTTTTTATGAATGAAGCAGGACACAAGTTAAAGTGTTTGACTAATAAGCGATGGGAAGCCTGCATCCTCCCCTCTGATCAGGGGACTTTTCGAGCCCCTGTGATTTCCCCGCAGGAACTAAACGTAGTCCAGGTTCTTCCTGTCGACGCACAGGTCTAGTTCCCCGAGTCCCTTAAAAGGTTCTGGATCCACTGGGAAAGCTCCTGCAGTGGAAACAACCCTGCAAGGACAAAAGAAGACAAAAGCCTGCTCTCTTGTGTCCCATTAAGGCATCCTGGCTGCAGCTTTTCAGTTTCTGGCAGCGGTGGATTGTCGTAGGAGGGGTTTATGGGAAATGTAGTCATGAGTTTTGAGAAACGTGAGCGTGTGTGTGTGAAGTAGAGGCGATCGCTCTCCGACATGGTGAGAATCTGTCCATGTGAAGCTCTTACAGACTGTAGCCTCTGCACCTTGTCTGGAGTCTGCTCTGCTTCTTACTTTTCCAGCTCTGCGTTTTGTCACTTTTTTTTTATTGGCTGCGTGTTGACGGCCTCTGGTCTGGTTTCACTCAGCGTCTGTTGAGTCGGTATCAGGATCACTGAGAAATAATAAGAGTTGGCAAGATGAGCAATTCAAAAATATCTTTAAAAAAATAGTTTTAAAAGCAGCATCAGGTTTGTTAAAATGTACATTTAAGTATTTTTGTCGGTTTTATATCATTTGAAATGACATTTGCATCATTTTTTACCAAAAGTAAGACTGAATGCTCCTGAAAATGTCAAATGGTGTAACCACAAAAGAATGATAAATATTAAATATTTTATCACCTACAGTGGATTTAAGTGGACTTATTCTAATAATGACTTCATTTTAAAACATCAAATGAAAAGAAAAATCTTTGAAGTATTTCTACATTTAAATTTTGAAGCATTTTATCAATATTGAGCACAACGTATCCTAAAAACAGACATTTTTTCTAAATAAGTTGTGATAAATTATGTAACATTTGTTAAAAAAGTATTAAGTTGCAAAAGTGGATTTATATTTATTCCATATTTGAGTTCACATGTATAAAATCTGATTATATTATCTTCCTGAAAAAAATACAGGTTGTTGACCCGTGTGTGTGTGTGTGTGTGTGTGTGTGTGTGTGTGTGTGTGTGTGTGTGTGTGTCTGTGTGTGTCTGTGTGTGTGTGTGTGTGTGTGTGTGTGTGTGTTCTGGCTTTCAGACAGCAACCTGCGTCTGTTCGTGAACAGAGACGGAACCACTGCGCTCAGCGGCATCAGGCTCGGAAACAGGTGATTCTCCTTTTACTTGTTAGTTTATCACTTCCTCTGATCTCTGTGTTCTGTGTGCTCCTCTCTATCTCTCTCATCCTCTCTATCTCTCTCTCTCTTTTCCTCTCTCTCTCTCTCTCTCTCCCTCTCTCACTATCTCTCTCTTTCTTTTCCTCTCTCTCTCTCTCTCTCTCTCTCTCTCTCTCTCTCTCTCTCTCTCTCTCTCTCTCTCTCTCTCTCTATCTCTATCTCTATCTCTCTCATGCTCTCTATCTCTCTCTCTCTTTTCCTCTCTCTTTCTCTCTCCCTCTCTCACTATCTCTCTCTCTCTTTTCCTCTCTCTCTCTCTCTCTCTCTCTCTTTTCATCTCTATCTCTATCTCTCTCCCTCTCTCTCTCTCTCTCTCTCCTCTCTCTCTCTCTCTCTCTCTCTCTCTCTCCCCCTCTCTCTCCCTCTCTCTGTCCCTCTCTCTGTCCCTCTCTCTGTCCCTCTCTCTTTCTCTCTCTCCCTCTCTCGCTCTCTCCCTTTCTCTCTCTCTCTCTCATCTCCTGACGTCATGTTTTTTTCACTCACGCTGACACCAGATTAAAGTTTTACTGCTCTGGAGGCAGAAATAATCCCAGGGGGATGGAGCTGAAACTGTTTTTAGTTACAACCTTTTTATATTTTAACCAAAGTAAAACAGATTAGCAGCAAAGAACTAGAGCTCACGAGAGGTTGAATGTCAAGTGAATGTTTTATTTTTGTTTTGGCTTTGATTTGATTGTTAGAGTTTAAATTCAAAGGGGAAGGAATATAAATGTTCCTTAATTTAAAAAAGATGGAAGGAAGAAAGGGAGGATTGAAGGAAGGGAGGAAGGAAGAAAAGGTGGAAGGATGAAAGGAAGAGGAGAGAAGACAGTAAGGAAAGATGAAAGAAAGGAAGGAAGGAAAGATTGAATAAAGGAAGGAAGAGAAGACAGGATAAAAAGATGGAAGTCAGAAAGGGAGGATCGAAGGAAGGGAGGAAGGAAAGATGGAAGGATGGAGGGAAGAGGAGAGAAGAAAGGAAGGAAGGAAAGATTGAAGGAAGGAAGGGAGGAAGGACAGATGGAAGTAAGGAAGGAAGGAAAGACAGATGGAATGAAGAAAGGGAGGATGGAAAGATGGAAGGAAAAGAAGACAGGAAGGAAAGTGGGCTGGATTGGACTCCTCTGCGGGCAGGTTCTGGTCCGCGGGCCTCATGTTTAGCCCCCCTGGTGTATTAGGATGTATTTATATTGACCGGTGCTCCATACACCATAAAGTACAATTATCTCCTTTTTGACAATGTTAACAAAATCTGAAAATGTATAAACTTTGGTATCCATGGCAACGATGAAAGTCTGACGCTGTATGTTTGTATGTTTTTTGCAGGGTGTCTGCAGGCGGGTACGAGCCCGTGGTGATCGAGAGCCATTAAGAGGCGACCTGTGACCTGCGGATCGCCTCGTCCTCTGTCACGCTGGTTTTTTCCAGGAGCTTCAGCTGGTCTGACGCCATGAAGCGGGAAAAACCTCGTTAACCTCGTTTTTTTTGTTTTGTTTTTGCACTTTATGTGAAATGTGTAGCCGGTCCTTCTCGTCTGCACTCCGGTCAGCTGTGTGTTTGTCGACGCTGTGGTGCTGTGACTCATTTTTGGATTCAGGTCCGAAGATGTCAGATTTCTAAAAGCCATTAATATCTGTTGAGTGATGAAGATAGTACAGACAGTAAAATCAACCATGTGACCCGGTGATGGGTAGATCCTCAGTTTCTCTAAAAGATCATTAAAACTCAGACGGACATTTTAAACACTTCATTGTTTCTCTGAAGATATTTCCAGAATCCTCAAAGACTCTTCGAACCATCTGCATCTTCAAACCTGGTGGTGACGCATCAGGATCAAATCTATATATATTTTTTTTTAATCCAGTTTTATTGAGAGGAGTCTGCAAATGATGGAAATACCTTCAGAGCAATTAAAAGTTTTTTAAATGATCATCTGAGGTTTTCAAACTCACCCATATCATCTTTGTCTAAGAGCCATTTATAAGTTTATAATAGATAAGATCAAATCTTTGGGGCGGGGGGGAATTGATGCCATTTTTGGGGGCTGTACTCACAGTCTCTAAAGTACTGTTTCACCCCCTAAGAAAAGACTGTTTTTAATTGAGAAAGCCTGTTATATATATGTATGTGTGTATATATATATATATATGTTCAATATATACACACGTTTCAGTCTACAAAGCTAATTTTAGCCCAACTGTTTTATTGTCAGTTCATTCTTGACTTACTCGTCTCTACTTCTTCTTCTCAGGCACTTCTAAAACTTTTTGTAAGCTAGTTGACCTTTCACTTCACCAACCGAATGAAGGATTTTAGAAATGAGTAAAGAGTCAGAAACTGATTATGGTACAATTTGGACTAGAATTTTCTTGTTAGACTGAATTGTGGAAATTCAACATTCTTTCATCACTTGAAAACTGTCTTTACGTTGATGCGTGATGAAGCTATGTCACAGCAGAGGAAGTAATACAGGTTCATCAATGATGTACCTGTATTATCGGGGATAGATGGATGATGTTTACAGCAGGTCATTTTCTACAAGTATGGTGTGTTTAAGCCAAGCGTGACAAATCTTATTCCTACGTTGTTAAACACACATGAACTAACCACACAGCTGCACTGGGGGACACGTTCCTTCATTATTTTAAGTATTCGTACATATCACAACCTCTTGACTTTATACTGAAGCTCTTTGTGATTTACAAAGTCCAGAGGTTGTGGTTTTGGGATTTTTTTTAGAGGTTTGTAGCATTAAGAGGGAATCACTTATTAACATTCATTTATTCAACCTTTATTTAAACAGGGTGAAATATGATATGGATAGTCCTTCCTCCTTTCCACCCTTCCTCCCTCCCTCCTTTTTTTCCGTCTTCCTCCCTTCCTTCCTCCTTCCCTTCCTTCCTTCCTTCCTCCCTCCCTTCCTCCTTTCCTTCCTCCTTTCCTTCCTTCTTCCTCCAATCCATCCTTCCTCCCTCCCTCCTTTTCTTCCCCCTTTCCTTCCTTCCTTCCTCCTATCCTGCCGTCCTTCCTTCCTCCCTCATGTCCTTCCTTCTTTCTCCCTTCCTTGCTCCTTTCCTTCCGTTTTCCTCTCTCATTTCCTTCCTTCCTTGACTTGAGGACAACAGGAGGGTTAAAGTAAAGAGCCACAGTAAGCTAATAAACCACAAAGCCGTGTTACTGCACATGCTCAGTAGCGTCCGCCTTACACAGAACTACTCTCTGGAGACTGAAGTCATGATCTCTGTTATTAGTCTTTGGAGACATTTCTAAACAAACTAACATGACTAAACTCTTTATGATGAAGGAACATGCCACCCAGTGTAATAGTTTTTTTTCTGGACAACAATGGAGGAATAAGATATATCAGGCTTTGGATACGCACACCATGATACTTGTTAGTGGATCAGTTCCATATTGGTCTGGTTCTGCACTTGACATTTCTTGACAATAATGAAAAATATAGAAGAACAGCAGACATATCCTTTAAACAAACTGGTCCATTTGGAATAAGACTGATTAGTTCATGTTACCAGTAGTATTATGCTCTCCTGTACAAACAGTGTTTGTTGGCTGGCAGGTTTTTTATGAACACTTTAATTTAGCCACAGATATTTTCCCTTCAATCATTTATCACAATTAATCCATGATGCATTTTTTTATTTTTATTTTATTGCCTCACAATCCAAAATATCTCCCAAAAGTCTCGAAACATTTCCACACAACAGCAAAACAGGAGATGTATAATCTACACCTGAACCTCTGAATCTCGAGTATCAGCCAACACTGAATGTGATCACAGGTTTAGAAAAAACAAAACAAAAACCATTGAGCAGCTGTGAAAGTGCAGAAACTCTGAACCGCGTTAGCTCCTTTGTTCCCTGTTGATCAGGTGATCAGGGAGCCACAGTCCAACCACTTTGTGCCTGTGTGAAGTCTTTAAAATTTCTCTTGAGTGACCCGAAAGCACCACGAACACTGTGATAAACAGAGTGCTAGTGATGGTGAAGAGAGAAATGTTGTTTTTTTCTTTTCTTTGTTTGTTCTGGTTTCTTTTTTGTTATCATTTTTTGTATTCTTAAAGCACGCTTAAACTACTGCTGCACTCCATCTCCATATGAAGGATTCATTTTTCTCTCCTCAGCCGTTAGAAGTAAAAAAACAAAGTCAGCTGAACAGCCTTACTTCTGTGGTACAAACTGTTCTGAAAGAGTTAACTCCTCGAGGAGGAGATTTAAAGGTCTTTGCTGCCCCCTGGTGGAGCAACAGCCTGCTGCAGTTTTATTTTTTTTACATGGAGTCAGGCTGATTTATTTACTGCCTTGTAAAGATGAAGAAACACCAGCGTCAGTAAGAGGATGTTTTTTGTTTGTAGTTTTTTTTAGTTTCTGTTGCTCTGACAGCCCCAAAAACACAGAAGAAGAAGAAGTGTAATGTTGGCAACCAGCTGGCTGGTGAATTGGGGGGATTTTTTTGTTAGTTTTAGATGAAAGTTTTCTATTTGGAGTTAAACTTTACAAACACGTCCACCTCAAGATAGAAGAGGAACATATTATTTTTTATAGAGTCTTAAAATCTTCGTATTGCTCGTTTTGCCTTGGAACAGCCCGAAATTGAAGATATTAAATTTACAATAAAAATAATATTGAGAAAAGCAGAAAAATCTGCACATTTGCAAGTCTGGAACTAGCAAATGTTTGACATTTGTGCCTGATCAATAACTGATTATTCATTTATCTAAATATTTGGTAATCTATTTTTATCCTTTCCAGCATTAACATTTAAATTTTCATTTGATTAAAATTGAGAAAAGCGGTAAATAAGCACATTTGTGAGCCTGGAACCACCAAATATTTGACATATGGCGCCTGATCAATAACAGATTAATCATTTATCTAATTAATTGATAGATAATCTATTTTCAGCCCTGCATTCACATCAGATACCAGTAAAATAATCCTTTTGGCAGATTTCCCCCCTTTTTTTTTTAAAATGAAAAGACAAATCAGATTTTAAGACTCATTTTTTCATCAGTAAGTTTGTTTTGTGGAGTTTATCTTCGTCACACTACGCTGGTTCTATCCAGCAAATCATCTAAGTTGAATCACTTTTCTTTACATTACCATGTTTGTATTTTACAGCTGTATGTTAATGAATCACGTGGCGTTGGGTTAGTTATTCTCACAGTTTGGGGATGAACCACTGATCGTAGAGTCTGCATTTGGGTTTTATGTCACCGCAGCCTTTAGTATTCTTTTTTAAAGCATTTATTTATATTTTTTGTTCCTTTTTTTTTTTTTTTGTTTATTTTTGTGTTTGGAGGTTAGTCATAAGCTATGCACACAACTCGCCTCTCTGCTTTTTTTTTCTATTAGTAATTCTAACAGATTATTATTATTATTGTAACAAAGCTAGTATAATCTAAATTTATAGAAAAACGAGTTGGAGCTGTTCTTCCAATCACAATGTAGTTACTTCAATGTTTTTTTTTCTGGCAATTGAGCAGAAATAACTAATAAAACAATAAAAAGCTAATCGACATTTTTTATTTTTGTGTCATGTTTTTATTTTTAGTTTTGGTTCATGTGTGTTTCAGTTATTCGTTGTGTTTAGTTCAGTATTTTAATGACCCACTGGGGGAAATTCAGCTTGCAGCAGAGAACAGATAAACAATGATAATAAACACAAACAGTACAACAAAGATGGGTTTGTAGAGGATAGTTTACACAAACTATCCTCTTCAAGGAAAATTTAAAACAGAAATAAAACAGAAAAAGCTCTCCCATTAAAAGTATGTTTCATGAAAGGCCTTAAAAGGATATTACTGAGTCAGGTACCACCAACACAGGATACACTATAACCTATTTGACTTCCAACCACCTGGGGGGAGTGATGTCAAACTGCGTGGAGGACTCCTTTCTTTGATCGTTTTCCACAGGTCCTTCAAGCCTTCTTTTTACTGGCCCGCAGCTCTCCATGATTTTCTCAAGAGGCGTTGTTTCTTAGGACAGCAAACAGTGTGGCATCTACAAATCTTTGCTTAGCAACATTATACATTTTTCTCCCCTCCATTAGTGACTAACTCCTGTGATGATGTGATGTGAGTTACTTTTCATATTTCTGCAACAGATGCTGCATCAAATTAAGAACTACAAGCTGGGCAATTAATCGAAAAATAATCAAAAAAGACATTTAGAGACTCTAATCGAATTAATCGTGGTGTTCACTGTTGGCATGACAGCAAAGGTTGCATATCTTTAAACTTGTCTCCAGTGATCGTTTGTACGGAAGCGCATTGCATTCACTGGATAAAAAAAAAATTAGACAGCTTATCTCGTAATTACGAGAAAAGATCTCGTAATTATGACATCCTGATCTCGTAATTACGAGAAAAGATCTCGTAATTACGAGAAAAGATCTCGTAATTATGACATCCTGATCTCGTAATTACGAGAAAAGATCTCGTAATTACGAGAAAAGATCTCGTAATTATGACATCCTGATCTCGTAATTACGACATCCTGATCTCGTAATTACGAGATCTTTTCTCGTAATTACGAGAAAAGATAAAGGAAAAAGGAAACGTCTGTAAATCCTCTCTCAGTGGCAATGATGGCGCTATCGCAGTTAATCTGCTATTATCACCTTCTCGGTTTGAGACACTGGGAAATACTGATGTTTCTAAAAAATGAGGATGGTATTAAAATTAGTTTGTCAACACTGCGCAGGCATCTCAAGGCGTTAGGATTGTTCAGGCGGAAAGCCCAGTCTGACGTGCTGGATGTCGCTCTGTTCCTGCAGGAGCAGTTGAACGAACACGGGATGCTTCATGGATACAAATTAATGCATTTGAAATGCATCCAATCTGGTTTGGTAGTGACTCAAAGAACTGTGCGGCACCTGTTAAAAATCCTAGATCCTCAAGGAGTACAGCTGAGGCAACGGAACCGTCTAAGAAGACGCCTGTACACAAACCCAGGCCCCAACTTCTTATGGCATATCGATTCGTACGACAAACTGAAACCGTATGGAATATGTATTAACGGTGCCATTGATGGATTTTCGCGTATGGTCATGTGGCTGCATGCTTACACCACAAATAGCAACCCCCGAGTTATTTCTGGTTACTTCATTGATGAAGTAGAAGGTAGGAGCGGCACTCCCACACGAATCAGGGCAGACCTGGGCACTGAGAACCGCTCAGTGGAGCAGATGCAGATGTTTTTAAGAGGTACCCATGACGACGAGTTCAGTGAGAGATGCTACATTACTGGCTCAAGTAATCATAACCAAAGGATTGAACAGTGGTGGGGATTTTTAAGGAAACACCATGCTCAATACTGGATGAATGTTTTTCAAGATTTAAAGGACAATGACCATTTCTCAGGGGACTTCATTGACAAAAATCTCATACAGTTCACATGCTTGGAAATAATTGAGGTAAGTCTTCCTCCCCTTTTGGTTGAATTAAGATAACACTTTAAATGAGTAATGAATTAGGTCTAATTGTTCACTTCACTGGAGACTGTTTTTTTATTCTGTCAATAGCTAATTGTAGCTCCTCCAGTGACAGGCGTGAGGCAAGAGGTCTTGATTTAAAATACAGGGCTTTATTGCTGGTCAACCCGTGAGAACTGGGTTAAAGAAAGAAAATATAAATTAACAAAAAAATAATGCTGAATGAATGTCTTATAAATCTTTTGTCATAACATAGCATAGATACAGCTAATCACTTTACAATTGGCTTAAATGAACCCAAAATTAATATAGGCTACACAATACCTTCGCACAAATTACACTTACTAAACATAAACATCATGAATAGCAGCTAATGTACCTCATTGCTGCTTATCACAAAGAGGTGCTAAACATCCTTTTACAGTCTTTTCAATCTTTTTCTATCTTCTATCGCTCTTCTGTCTATCATCGCTTCTCGCTTATTGTTTCCATGACAACAACGCTTTAGTTCGCAACGGTCCGTCGCTAAAAGGCGCTCGGGCGGAACCAATAATTAGTTCCGTCTACTCGTAAATTCAATTCAGCAGAAACAAATAATACAGTGCCAATAAAGAGAACAAACTGGCGACATGGGCAGTTAAAGTAATTATAACAATACTGTTCATATGCCCAGTTGTGCTAGTCGTTTACTGCAGCTGTGATCATTTCTCTTCTCCATGCTGTTCATATTCACAATTCCAATGTGAATATGAATCCCAAAGTATTTTCTTCCAGAGCTGCTTAAGAAATTTTTTTGCAAAAAGACTCATATTCACAACAGATTAATTATTTCTCTGTTGAAACCTCATATGAGCTTCAGCTGAGATTTAGAATTAATATTACACAGGAAGACTGTATAGTCCCTATTGTCACATTTATTAGAATCCCTTCACGGCCTCTTTGGGGAGGAGAATGACTGCAGTATGGATAGTATGGGATAATTGAAAAGATGTGCAAGCTTGAAAAGTGTTTTTTTGCTTTTTGCCTTGTTTGCTTTTCTTCTTTTAGAAAGAGTTGCAGGACGTTGCTCACCTGTGGAATTGCCACAGAATTCGCCCCAGTAGGAATGCAGTTTCCCCAAGTGGACGACCACGAGTGATGTATTGCCTTCCCCACCTGTTTGGCACCACAGACTACATCAAGGCAGTATCCCATCAGCAGATACAGGCTTGTAGAGAGGAATGCCTGCCAAGAGGTCCACATCCATGTGATGAGACTGTTTTTGACATTTGTTGCCTTGCAATGTCAGAAAACTATCTGCACCCACCTACTTCTTCCAAGGAGGCAGTTGAACTCTACCTTTTCTTACGGGCCTACATCCACACTCAGCTTTAATAGTAAGTATAGTGCTAAAGACCTAGTATAGTGGTTCCAAAGGTTTGACCCATAATAAAAAAGCAAGTCTATCTGGACCCCACCCCATATCCCTTTGTCCATAGGTCAGAAAATAGTAATATATATACACACACACACACACACACACACACACACACACACACACACACACACATATATGTGTGTGTGTGTGTGTGTGTGTGTGTGTGTGTGTGTGTGTGTGTGTGTATAAATAACCCTAACCCTATATCTGTTAAAGTTCCCCAGTCCATATCTATTTTTGTCTAACAGTCCAAAACCAAAAGATATACAGTGAATCATCTAGTTCCACAAATAAAAGCAGTAAATCATCACATTGAGAAGCTAAAACAAGCTTATTTTCTTTCTCTACATCTTTCCTTGATAAATACTAAAACACTTATTCAGTTATCAAGGTAGTGGCTTATTGATCTTCTGTCGATTGACCTAATCACATAATTGACCGACCCAGAGAGAAGACTTATTTTATTTTATCTGAATAAGTTTTAGAGGCTTGAGGAGGTAAAATACCAAAATCCGAAATAAATAAAGCAGAAATTATAAGAAAGTTTTTAAAAAATCACAATATTATGTTCACAATATTTTTTTCTGTGTCACATCCTGTCCTGTCATCTTGTGACCCTTTTGATTAATCCAGTGACTTCTTGTGGGGGTCCAGACTACTGACTCCCAGACCAAGAATCACTGGCCTAGTAGCCCTAGAACCACAATGTACTAACACCAGCAACAAAAAGCAAAAAATGCATGTCAACAATTAACATGTATTAACGATAATAAAGTGTGTTACAACTACTATGATTCTTACATAATTCATAAAATGTCTCAAATGACCCCGCTGCTTTAGTTGATTAGATTAGATTAGCTTTATTAATCCCCATGGGGAAGCTGATTTACCACCAAGTCACAAAACAAACAGTCAACAAACATTACAAACACAACAAGTTTATGATTGAGTTGTTGGTTTTATTGTGTGTTCTTTTGTGAATAATCAACTTACTATAATCTTTGTCATAATTCTAGTTCTGGTTAAGACCAACAATACATTAAGATTTTTATGGTTTTTATGGAGTAACAATGCCGTGTCCTTTTCTGTGTTTCAGGCTGTTCCCAGACATACAGAGACCTGAACAAATAACCTACTTTCAGATCTGCCAGACTAGAAGACACAGTAGCCACTGAATTTCAACTTTAAAATTGTCTGTCAGTTGTTATTTTTGTCTGATAATGTCTGTCTAATTAATGTTTTGTAATCAACATGGCAGTGGCAATTGCAAATGTACCTGTATTACATCTGAGTGTCATTTTATTATGAAGATTATTGAGTGTCGTATAATGTCAGATGTCAGTGTCAGATAATGTATACTGTATATAAACTGTGGGCTTTGTCAAAAAAACCTAAATAATTTTGGCCCTATTATTACTTTGATTCAACTTTATAAAGGGAGCAACTGGTAGCAACAGTGCCAACATCTTTTGGATATACATGTAATTTTGAAATTCAAACACTCTGGAATTCATCTTAAAAATGCTGAACAATTACAGTAGACAGCAAATGATGAGTGAACACTAATATCACAAATGTGACATTCTGTTGAATGCAATTAAGTTTCTAAAAAATAAAAAGTTTTTTGTAGTTTGTGTTGTATTAACTGAATACATATTGATAACTGGCACCTAACACAAAAGAAAATTCACACAAGATGAAGTAAAGAACATATTTAATAAATGGCACTTAAGTCAATCGACATTAAGGAAGTATAAAGTCAGGACATTGTAACTCATTTTACAACAACCACTAACAGTGCTTGCCTTAACTATGAGCATAGTAATTTAACATTTCATTTATCAAAAAGATTATTGGGGCAGCCTACCAACACAATATTGGCCCCACCCATAACAACCCTTTTAAAAAACATTTCTCTTGCTCATAATTTGAATAGAACTCATAATAACTCTGAGTAGAATTAAAACCACAGAACACTATGCTGGTACTTTCAAGTTACTTTCAACTATAACACTTACAAACACATGACCATAACTGACAACTGGCCTCTGGATTTACTATAACATTACCAGGTATAACATTGCCAGCAAACTCAGCAGCCTTTGAGCCACACAGTATGCTTACATTGCTCAGATATGAATTTGCTGATATGTGATATAACCACAAGTTTGATTTTAACGTACAGTATTTTTTTTCTGTGTCAGGCACATTACTTACTGTAATAGCTTCACAACAAAATTAACAATTTGAACTGCATGGAAACTGCAAAAAAAAAAAAAAAAAGGTTCTCTTGAGGTTACCTCATGGCTTCTTATGCACAGTTAAATAGCTATGAACTGTACAACTTCTAGAAGAGACTGGTATAAAAAAGTGCAATTTGACTCAGCATTTTGGGACTTCATTTCTGACACAAAACATTTCTTCAAATCTTCTTCTGCCTGAGGTATAAAATATTGAAGAGTGCAGTTCAGTTACATTCAGAATGTCAATATGGACCCTGCCTGGTCATTTCTCACTACACAATATCCATAGTGTAATAGTTACTCATCAGTACATTCTCCATCTCCACACGCAACTCTGGGTAGGAGTTATATGTACAGGGTAACTCCAATACTGATCCACAGGTGTGTGCAACTGGTCGACGTTGCAGTCCCTCCAAAGCTGTAAACATGACTTCTATTTTTGTGACACAGATGATATCAGAGCCTGTCACAAATCTCAGCAACCTTCTGAGACCTACTTCATCCAGTCCTCGTACGTACTGCTGTAAAAATCCAAGGGCTTGTCTCTCAGCTGGAGTCTCTGGACTTGCTTCAATTAGCTTCAGGACTTTCCTGCAAGTTGGTTTTTTGTCGGTATACATGATCTGTATTTTTGCTGTTGTGGTTATGGTGGTCTTCAGGAGTTGTGCTGCAACTGCTGACATGTTATCAAGAGCATACTTTGGCTGCTGTATTATTTGTTTGTGTGCTACTTGAAGGAGGACTGCTTTTAGGTTGGCTTGTGATGGAACAGATTTCACTCCCAGACGATCCAGCATATCTAATAACTCATCCTGGCCATCACTATCAAGGTCTCCCTCTAAGGCAGCGGTTATGAGCTCTCTCTCACACTGACTCAGGTACAGCATCAAAGATTCAAACAGTGAATCAATAGACACAGCATGCTCTCCAAATATCAGTGCTGTGGTAAATGCTGGGGCAAGGCGCAACGGAAAGTATCCCTGATCCAGAAATCCCTTGGCCAATATTCTTCCCACAGCTTTCCACTCTTCCTCCTGCCATTTTGGTGACAGGGATGGCACCCTCATTTCCGCCCCCTCTGCTGCAGAATCCAAAAATTCAGTCCAAAAAGCAGCGTAGGCATCTCTGGCCACACCATCTGCATCTGCACCCCTTTCATTAATAAAAGCAAACTTTAAAGGGTACTTCAAAATTGACTCATCTTTGAACTGACAAATCATTTCCTCTAAGAGATTTACTCTGTGAAGTTTAAGACTCACATAATGTTGGTCAAAGCCTGCATCAAAATTTGAGTTGTCGTCAGCATGTTGATCATGGTCCCCTGACGTAGGGGTGGATGTAGAGGGGGCACCGTTGATGACTTCCTCGACTGGAGTGAAAACTGGGACAGCATCACCCAGCTGAATCTCTGAGGGTGGGTCATTATGTTCATTACCACCTGAATGGACAGCATAGTCAACACAACCTAAGACAGGAGTGGATGTGGACAGGGCAACACTGAAGACTTCATTTGTTGGTGTGAAGACTGGAACAGCGGCATTCAGTTGGACCTCTGAGAGTTGGTCACAGTGTGCACTTGAATGGACAGCATGGTGAATATCATCTGCTAAGACAGGAGAGCTTGTAGTAAAGGCAACACTGATAATATCCTCAGTGGAAAAGAAAAGTGGAACAGTGTCATCCAACTGGCTTGCAGAGGATACACCTACAAGGCCACCAATGATCACCTCTGAATTATCAGACTCAGAGGTGAGATCAACAAAATTTGAGTCTTCAACTGTACCAGATTTTTCTCTTTGTGGTTCATTCAGTCTGGCTGGCTTTTCTTGGTGCTCATCAGAATTGGTCTGTCTCTGCTGCTCTTCTATAGTGACACCACACTTGTGTCTTTTCCTGTCCACGTCTGTGTCAGATGAGTCTACGAAGCATGTTGTGCATAGGTAGAACCGTAAAATCCCAAATTTTGACACTGTGTACAATTCACCAACTGTACTGCTCTCATCTAGTTGTGATTCCTTAAAGTCATAAATATTGTGTAGGAAGTCTTCCCATTTTCCTTTTGTCGATTCACCACCTGGAAAAAACAGTTCTTTGGCATGTGACAAAATGTCTGCTTTGGTTGAAGTCTTGGATACCTCAAGTATCCTGGTGCCACCACCAGAACGCTTCCTCATTTGTTTTCCCTCATGGATCCACCCTAACTCAATTTTTCTTGAACTCTTAACAGCATTTTTAGAACAATCACGGCTTGGTTTTTTTGCACTCTTTGCGGGCCAGGATTCCTGTTCAGACTCCTCATCTTGACTTGCTGTTGCTGTCCTTAGTTTCTTTCGAAGCTTTTCAAGAAGGGACATCCTTGAACTATTGTCTTTTTGTTTTTCTTTGTCCAGACAGTATCGCCTCAGAGCAATCCTGTCCCCATAAATTGGTATATAGCGTGCAAGGTAGGCATCTTCTATTTCTCTGATAAGCGAAGAGTCAATCTGTGAAGAAACATTAAAAAATAACTTTAAATGAACTGCCAGTTAATTTGTGCCTAAGTATCAGTATACTGTTATATACTAGGGCTGAACAATTCATTGAATTGAAATCGCAATATGAACCTCTGCAATTCTCATAGCATCGTATAGTAAACATTGTGATTCTGCAGTGATGTCCTGGCCAACCTCATCCTCTCCTTCCCTTTTCCTCCTACACCTCCTCTGCTTCTTAACCTCACCCCTCCTCCTCTGCTTATGTCCTCCTCCTGTCTTTCTCTACCTCTTCCTCTCCTCCTCAGAGATGGCCTGATCTAAAATCATATTTGACATATATGACAGTTTGGTCTGTTTGGTACAGGGATCTGTTTGGTACAGATCCCTGTAAACTTGCATCAGAACCATACATATACTTCAATAATACATATTTCAATTTAAATTGGAATGATATAGTGTAAAAATTATCTTCCCCTCTAATTTAGCAAATCATATTACATTTGTAATATCGGTCAAAATAATTGCAATTAGATATATTTTTGTTTAAATTGTGCAGCCCTATTACATACCAAATAACTGCAATCATGACTTTTCCACACTTTTTTTCAACATTGTCATTACACAACTTTTACCAGCAAGAAATATTTAGCCACAGTAAGACACAATTAAGTTGTAAAACTACACAGTCCTGGATTATTAAGTTCTTCATTGTATCAATGTTTGTAGGCTATAGAAGCCTTTGTAATCATACAGGAGAATTTCGGATGTTCAGTAAAGCCATTTTTTCTAAAACTCCAAATCTTCTCTCTTTATATTATATATAACAACTTCACCTCTAAAGGTCCACAGACTTTGTCAGCTCATAATTCAAATTTGTCCTAGGAACTTGTTAATGGCTAATAACGTTAATAATGGTAATATCTAGGTTCTTGCCATGAAAAGTGGAATTAATCTTACCTTGTCTTGTTGCATTCGGTCAATGTTTTCCTCAGCAACACCTCGCTTTCGAAGAAAATCCCATAAACCATTGTCATGCAACGTTTGCTTGGCCATTTCCTCGGTTTCCTGGAAATACATATGTTTTATTGCTTCATCAACAATCATCCGTCTCCTTGTTAGCTACGCTATCTGTATGCTAGCATAACAACAACTCAATCATGCATGTCAGCCATGTCAGCTTTTCTGTTGCCACGGTAACGACGTCACATGGCAAAACGTAACAAAGCCACAGTCGTAAATAAAGTTTTAATTTACTCATAGACATATATATATATGAATTTACCTGTTCGTGGAAGTGCAGTTACTGATTCTGAGTGAAGCAGTGGCCAGTATGGCACCTTTCCTGATCTCGGATCAGGATGTCGTAATTACGAGAAAAGATCTCATAATTACGAGAAAAGATCTCGTAATTACGAGATCAGGATGTCGTAATTACGAGATCAGGATGTCATAATTACGAGATCTTTTCTCGTAATTACGAGATCTTTTCTCGTAATTACGAGATCAGGATGTCATAATTACGAGATCTTTTCTCGTAATTACGAGATCTTTTCTCGTAATTACGAGATCAGGATGTCATAATTACGAGATCTTTTCTCGTAATTACGAGATAAGCTGTCTAATTTTTTTTTTATCCAGTGAATGCAATGCGCTTCCGTACGTTTGAACCCAAACCATGATATTTTCATAGTTCTAGTCAAGTAAACTAGACATTACAGGTTGAATATGGAGAATGAGCATAACACCGCCGTCTAGTGTCTCGAGATTGTAGTTGCAACAACCAAAAATAATTCCAGCAGTCGGATTGCCAGGTTCGTTGCCGAGTGTGTCAATCGATCAGCCTGCGCCATGTCAAGTGATGAATCATACAGGGTAACGAGTAATTTCGACCAATTAATTTTACAACAGTATTTAACGTTAGCCAGTCTTCAACTGAAAGTCTTTCTTTGAGGGGTGTGTAATCGATTAGCTAGCTAGCTCCCAACTCAAAATGATTGTTTGTTTCTGTAGCCTGATTGGTGTGAGCGGACCAGCAGCTTCCACAGCAGTGACAGTGAGGCTGAAGGCAGGAGAGACTGAGGTTTGCACAAAGATAGTCAGGCAGTGGTGTGGTGATAATGAATATAGAGATGGGTCAACTGACATATATACTGGCAAAATATAGTATGGTCATAGAGCGGAACTAACGTTGCCAACGTTAGTTGTAACAGTTACCTTGTAACTGCAGTGGGAGTAGCAGCTAAACCTGTTAAACTCCAAGGTCCCCCCCAATTGGGAGACCCTGAGACTCTCCGCAGCAAAAGGCATAAAAGGCTGCCCTTATTATGTAGCAATACAGTCATACTGCACATCAAATTAAACAGGAGAAACTCTGCTACAAGCACATGTCATTTTTACACACACCAAACACAACTCAAACACCAAGCATATTAATGATAAAAAATCTAAATCCAAATAGCGTCACAAAGTCAACCCACTCTCCACATTTCCATTGCTACCGCTCTGATACTTTATGGTATACAAACAAATAGCATCTCATATGAAAGCTAAGATCCTGGCGAGTTCAACAATACCACTATTATTGCGCTACACCAACAGCCAAAGAATACAAAGGTAAACAACCACTTATTTACAGGGACTAACAGATGTTTTGTGAAGAAAAGTTGTATTTGAGAGCAAAATACGCTGGTCCAACATGGCTGTGTTTGTTTACAACTCCATTTTTCCAATGGAAAAGCAGTACTTTCATTCTGTACTTCTCAAAACGCCCCGTGGGTGTATTATTATTATTTTTAAATATAGCTTTTAATAAATATTCTACATATTCAACCTTTAACCACAGCGTCACACCTTAAAACATCATTTTTTCACTCCCTAAAAGATAATACATGGGGATAATATTTTAATAATAGATAATATTTGTAATGGGAATTCTTATTATTCATCTTCTCTGATAAAATGAGTAACTATGCCATATGATTAGGTGTATGTGTGTATCATAATCTGCTGACCATGACACCACTTATGTTACATGAAATGCTGATTGAACATCATTGAACATTGAGTGATCATCATGTATGTTATAATCTACTGACTAACCATTGTCCTGATTGTACACACATTATGAAGTAACTATTGTGCTTACATTGTTCTAATGATAGAACAAGGTCATTCTTTCACAAGATAATGTATTGTATATAATCTAACTATTTCCTCTGCTCTGGGCTCGCTGTGCCAGCTCACGCTTGAGACAGCAAGGAGTCCGTCTGCAGACGACTGAATAAACTAGAGATATACAAGAAATGACTTTGCGCTTCTTGATAAATAAATATTGCCAGAACAGGATACTCCCAAAATATTGTGTGAGGGCCGTGTAAAATACAAAACAAGAAACATTTTTCACTAGGAAATACTTTGCAAACTACAACTTTATTTGAACATTGATTTTGAATTACATCCTTTCTTAAATATATTTTTATCTCTGGATTAGTTTATAAAACCTTTTGACATTTAGGCACCATAAACTGCACTCCTCTACAAAGTGCAGGTGATGTCCTTAAAGTCCCTTTTTCTTTCACAGTGTTCTCCACCTTGAACAAATACATTGCTTTTCTAAAGTCACACCATCACTACTTTCAATTGTGGCCAATTTAACATTTCAACTTTTCTACAAGCGGGTGACATGTTAATTTTGTCAATTTTAAAAAGGTTAAACATGGTAAACATAATCGCTGATTTGGGATACAATATGAAACGCAATAAAGAAAAATACCTTACCAAATACCTTACCAAATACCATATTACTTTATCCAGTGTGAATGTGTTGGTGTTTTTTTAGATGACTACCATGTCTAAAAGTTTTCCCACATTGCTCACAGCTGTAAGGCTTCTCTCCAGTGTGAATGCGTTGGTGGAGTTTTAGACTATTGTCATGAGAAAATGCTTTCCCACATTGCTCACAGCTGTACGGCTTCTCTCCAGTGTGAATGCGTTGGTGGATTTTTAGACTACTGTGGCGAGTGAAAGTTTTCCCACATTGCTCACAGCTGTATGGCTTCTCTCCAGTGTGAATGCGTTGGTGGAGTTTTAGACTATTGTCATGAGAAAATGCTTTCCCACATTGCTCACAGCTGTACGGCTTCTCTCCAGTGTGAATGCGTTGGTGGATTTTTAGACTACTGTCTTGAGTGAAAGTTTTCCCACATTGCTCACAGCTGTACGGCTTTTCTCCAGTGTGAATGCGTTGGTGGATTTTTAGACTACTGTCCCAACTAAAACTTTTCCCACATTGCTCACAGCTGTACGGCTTCTCTCCAGTGTGAATACGTTGGTGGATTTGTAGAATACTGTGGCGAGTGAAAGTTTTCTCACATTGCTCACAGCTGAACGGCTTCTCTCCAGTGTGAATACGTTGGTGGATTTTTAGATGACTGTCTTGAGTGAAAGTCTTCCCACATTGCTCACAGCTGAACGGCTTCTCTCCAATGTGAATGCGTTGATGGCTTTTTAGATGACTGTCTCGACTAAAACTTTTCCCACATTGCTCACAGCTGTACAGCTTCTCTCCAGTGTGAATGCGTTGGTGGATTTTTAGATGACTGTCTCGACTAAAACTTTTCCCACATTGCTCACAGCTGTACGGCTTCTCTCCAGTGTGAATGCGTTGGTGGATTTTTAGATGATTGTCTTGAATGAAAGTCTTCCCACATTGCTCACAGCTGTACAGCTTCTCTCCAGTGTGAATGCGTTGATGTTTTTTTAGGTTGCCGTTGTCAGTGAAAGTTTTCCCACATTGCTCACAGCTGTACGGCTTCTCTCCAGTGTGAATGCGTTGATGGCTTTTTAGATGACTGTCTCTACTAAAACTTTTCCCACATTGCTCACAGCTGTACGGCTTCTCTCCAGTGTGAATGCGTTGGTGGAGTTTTAGACTATTGTAATGAGTAAATGCTTTCCCGCATTGCTCACAGCTGTATGGCTTCTCTCCAGTATGAATGCGTTGATGTATTTTTAGGATACTGTTGTCAGAGAAAGTTTTCCCACATTGCTCACAGCTGTACGGCTTCTCTCCAGTGTGAATGCGTTGATGGCTTTTTAGATGAACGGCTTGAGTAAAAGTTTTCCCGCATTGTTCACAGCTGTACGGCTTCTCTCCAGTGTGAATGCGTTGGTGGCTTTTTAGATTAACGGCTTGAGTAAAAGTTTTCCCACATTGCTCACAGCTGTACAGCTTCTCTCCAGTGTGAATGCGTTGATGGCTTTTTAGATGACTGTCTCGACTAAAACTTTTCCCACATTGCTCACAGCTGTACGGCTTCTCTCCAGTGTGAATGCGTTGATGGCTTTTTAGATGACTGTCTCGACTAAAACTTTTCCCACATTGCTCACAGCTGTACGGCTTCTCTCCAGTGTGAATGCGTTGATGTCTTTTTAGATGACTGTCTCGACTAAAACTTTTCCCACATTGCTCACAGCTGTATGGCTTCTCTCCAGTGTGAATCCGTTGGTGGCTTTTTAGATGACCATTTTGACTAAAACTCTTCCCACATTGCTCACAGCTGTATGGCTTCTCTCCAGTGTGAGTTTTCTGGTGACTCTGTAAACACCTGGATGTTGTGAAGGCTTTGTCACAGTGCTGACAGCAGTGAGTTTTGAGTATCTTTCTTCTTCTTTGTTTCTATGAGAACAGACAAACATACAGAGAAAGAAAGAGAAACATATTAAGTTAGGTGACACAAAAGAGGAAATCATCTACGACCATAGAGTTACAGTATGGGAAATGTCAAAATTGCTCACAGCCTGGCTCTAGGCTGTGACAGAAGAGGGGAGTGACAGGGTATTCAATATAGTGCAAAAGACACGTATTATTGATAAAATAGTCAAAAAAGAAAAAGTAGGGTGTAGCGATTTGGGATTATAAGATAAGAAAAAACCTCTCGTAATCTCTCGTAATCAGGAGCACCACTTTTGGAAGAAGGAAATATTTAATTCATCAATCAATCATAACATTTAATAAATCAATACATTTCTGAATCAGTCAAATATCTAAAGTTCATGGCTCTACGGTTCAATAGATCCCCTGTATCACTTTAAAGAATAGACATACACCATTGATTGAGTTTTATGGATTTATTAACTTCACACTACTAATAAATGATGTATAAATAAACGTAATGATGAGTTTGCAACACAATATGAATTCAACAGATTGTTATTCAATATAGCAACATGAATGAAAGATGATGGTGAAGGATGAATTTAAATGAAGGATATGTAATTATGTGGAAACTAAGAAAACCTGTAAGTTTTACTGAGTTTTACCTCTAAAGAATTTGAATCACTTGATCTGACATCAACCCTTGATTAAAGCAATATTTGGATCCTACTTTCATCCATGGAGGGTCTCAGCTGTCCGTCCTTCAGAACCACGCGTACGCACACCAAGTGGAAGATCTCAGAGAGCATCGCAGGTCTGGGCGGGGTGAGGATGGTCCGGGTCGGCTGGCCTTCGTCAGACTGCCTTGTTCCGGTCGTTGTCCGCTGGAAGACTTTGTTCCTCTCAGTTGTGATGAGTCGTAGGGCTGACAGACGTTTGTCTGCTCAAAAGTTCTCTCAGGTTGATGAAAGATGGAGGAAACGTCTAATTTAACTAGCTCTCTTTCTGGAGAGATCTCAGCGTCAAAATCATCAAAGATGTCAAAAACAGGCTGAGTGCAAAACTTAGTGACGTGTTTACTTAAAGAGCCTTTTCTCTGGACGTTGCTGGTGAAAGTTACAAGATTACAAAACTTAGATAAAGAATAACTAAAGATTAAACTACGAATGTGTGAGGTGAAAAAAAGAAAAGATGGACAGAGCAGAGCCCTGTTCAGGTCCGCAAAACCCTGTTCAGGTCATGCTGAGCCCGTTTCAGATCGCTAAGTCTGCTAAGTCAAGTTTCAGAATGGGTGCAGCTGGGTTTTGTCCCTGGGGAGGGCTGGTTTGTCAGCCAATCAGATTCATCACAGCTACTCTGAGGATCTAATTTCCAGCTTTTTACCATGAAACTTTCATCATCATCATCATTCATTCAGTATTTAATCCTGATTATAAAATGCATACTATAATCTATTAACACAGAACATAGGATGTATTATTCTGGCTTTGATATGACATCAGCTTGATTCATCAAGCTGCCATTCATTAAAACCTGAAGAGGATTAATATGATCAAACATAACATATTGTTAGTCTACTTATTCCATGATAGATAATGGATTATCACCAAAATGTAAGCATAACATCAGTGTAACACTTTCTCACATTAAACAAACATTTTCATACCAAAATTTAGTAAGTAAGTAAATTAAAGTAAGTAAGAAAGTATAATCACAGTTCTCCGAATACACATTTATCTATGATCGCTGTAATAGCCGTTACAGTGGAGGTTTCTTTAGATAATTGATAAGGATATAAGTAATTGGTATTGTTTAAACCATACTTTTTGCTAAGATGTTCTTATTGTTCTAAGTTCTTCTTCATACAAGACAGGATGGCACGTGAATCACGAGCTTCTCATGAGGCTAGTCATAAGACCAGAGTCTCCAGGTTTGGGAGTGAAGAAGGTCATTTTTCATGCCTAGGGTTAAACCTTATGACAGGAAAAATGAACAGAGGGGACAATTGGCCCATTCTTACAAAGTGAATTATCACTTAACGGTCCCCCTGCAATTAGATGGAAGCCTTCCATTCGACTGATTCTGTCCCATGGAATGATAAGGGATCTTTGTTTGTCCAAGAGAAGGACCCTGTCTGTCTCTGTATCAGACCTGGTTCAATTTCCTCATCTGAGGGTCAAAGGTGACTCTGACCAGAGGATGTTCTGAGCCGTCCTGATGCTGTGTTCGCTACACTAGGTATGGTTTTTTTGTACAGGAATTTTACTTTACTGGGTTATTTTAACATTGCTGTATTGGTACTTTTCAAAGAGTTCTTTGTACTTTACAAGAGTTCAAAATAAATGCAAATCCTTTATTTTACTGAAAACTTTGTTAAATGTTAAATATGATAAGGAAATGTATTCATTTAAGATAAATCATGGTCACACCAGTTTTAAGGACAGTGCCACAAAAATCTCCTCATTTAAAATGTTGATATGAATGTTTGTGGACACAACAGTCTTACTGTTTAAACTACTGCAATAGATATTACTATTATTATTATTATCTTAAAACTGACCTCGTAGAGGCCAATAACTTAATAATGATCGATAACATAATACATTTACCAATTTTTTATGTAATAACCCTGAACCAATAATGTAATAAGTTTTAATGTTATAACTGAAGCCAATAATGTAACAATATACTAATATCACAGTATTAGTTTCATTTATTGGATATAACTGTGAAAATGCATTCTCTCTCTCTCTCTCTCTCTCTCTCTCTCTCTCTCTCTCTCTCTCCCTCTCTCCCTCTCTCTCCCCCTCTCTCTCTCTCCCTCTCTCTCTCTCTCTCTCTCTCTCCCTCTCTCTCTCAGAGAGACAGAGACAAATTTACTACGTTATCTGCAGTAGTTGTTATTATGTCATTGGCTTCTACAGACCTGTGGAAAATCCTATAAGTCTTTGACCCATATTTTAACTACTGTAGGCCTGACAATAGGAGCCATACTGTTAATCTTAATGTTGGTTATGTGTGCTAGCCACAGCTAAGGGACAATATCCTGTAATGGCCTGAAACTGACGCAAATCCAGATATTGAGCTAGAAAATGTTGATGAACTGGAAAGAAAACTGCATGACTTTATGATTACCCAGTTAACTATCAAAATGAAACAGACAATACAGACCAATTATAATCTAATAAAAAGCTTAAAAACCTGTGATGAAGAAATGGACACTTGTAAGAACAAAGAAGAGCTGTGTTTTAAGATAAGCTTAGAATATAAACTTATTATGTATTAAAGCTGATGAAGGCTTTGAGACACATTGTTATTTTAGTATAAATCAAAATAAAACAATACTCACTGGAACATAGACAATATACTGTAACTTCAGTAATGGTGTTTTAAGAAAAGTTTTAAAGATAATGGAGTTAAAGTCCCTGAATTTAAAGAGGAAAGCTTGGAAATAACTGTGTAAAATGCTCCAACACATGAAAGAGAAAGTGTAGTGTATTTTCTGCTACAGATTTATGTATTTCTAATACGTAAGAGTTCTGCTTTTGTATAGGCCTTAGTATGAGCCTTTTGTTCATGCCAACCGGTGTCTTCCTTTGGAAACTGGTCTCATCCTGTGTTATGGTCATTTATCTTTGGAGGTTGTCAAACAGTAAAGGCATTGGAATTTGGAACATAAACAAGTCCTTTTAAGGATGAAAAGCAGAGTGCTTATGCTTGGGAAAATGTATACATTTATGGGGTGTAACTTCAGTATAAAAGATTGGAGTTAAAGCAGTCTTATTGTCGTCGGTTTACTGCAGGATAATGAATAATGAAAGAATAGTAAATCGGGAGGGAGATAGCTTTTATGGGGGATTCCGTTAAACTTTGTCTGGTATCACTAGTTTCACTACAGAGCGAAGACGAAATAGAAGGAAACACTGAAACCTTTTAGTAGTTTTTACGGCTGAGAAACTGACCTGTTTATCGGTGGTAGCAGAGGGTGAGTCGGGGTTCTGGTTCTCCTCCATGCTGCTCTTGTAGTAGTTCTGCTCTGTGAAAAACTAGCAAGTCTCTTCTTTTTGTTGACACGTATCACTGCTCGATTTCTGTCGCTGTCCGGTTTGCTGTACGGCCAGTCTGCGCACTTTTGGACAAAAGCGTCTTCGGTTTTTTATATATCAGGGGCGATTACTCTGAGACAACAAGGGACGCTCTCCTTCCCCTAAAATGTCGTCAAATAAATTGTCATAGCTGTCATTTTAAATTCACACTAAATGATAATTTACATCAAATCTGCCCTTGAATACTATGTCATCCTGTAACCAGCTGTTTATTGCCGACGCTGTTATTTCCCGACGTGATTTCCCTATCACACACTGGCAGTCTGCAGCAGACCAAGAGCTTCAACGGTGTTCAATGAGGCTTCTCCCAACAGCTGTTTTGGGCGGGACGAACTAGGATAAGACGCTCATTGGATAGTGCGACACAGTCGTCCCGCCCCTGGACGCGTAGCGTCTCTGGCGTTCAATGGAGCAGTGGGCGGGTCGGACGCTCGGCTGCTGTATGATAATTGGAGGAAATGTTTGGAGGTCTCAAACCTTAAAACCCTTGATAGACAGCTTTGACCCTTCTGAGTATAGTTTTGCCTTTCCCGCTAAATTTGGCGACTTTTCAACTCTTCTTAGCGACTTTTTTTCTGAAAAGCGACTATCGACAAATATAGTGACTTTTTCTGCTGTAACTGGAGAGTTTTCTGATGTTTTGGAGACTCTGACATCATGAAAGCACGTATCACTCTGTCCTCAACGAGCAGCGGGTGCTGCCGCGAGCCCCTCCCCCGTCCCAAAGCACTCACAGGCAGTCAGGCTCACATCCTTCCTCTCTCTCCTCTCTCTCCCAACCGGTCGAGGCAGAAGTTTTCCTACTATGAGTCTGGTTCTACCCATATAGGCTACAGACAAGCCTCAAGATAGGTCTCAACAGTACAAATAGTCAAAATATCACAGTAATTAAAATAAAATAAGCTTAATAAGTAAAGAAATAAAGAGAGAGAGCTAGGGGAATTCTGTGAGGTTAAGCTCCTCTACTAAATCATGAAGCTTACAGCAGGCTTTTTCTCCATGCATTTAAAGATGAGAAATAATGACACAACTCCTTATGAAAAACATAGATTTCAGGTTTTGTTTTCATGAATTTCTTCTTATGTATATAAAGAATTTTGCAAGGATGATGATTGTATTAATTCCCAGGTCATGTGTTGGATCTTTTACGGGTATACCATATAAAATATTCTCTTTTGTTAAATTAGAGAAATTGACACATTTGGGGAATAACCAGTCATGTAAATCTTCCCCAAAAGACATTAATAAACTTGCAATCATAAAATAAATGTTCCGTGGTTTCAATTTCATCATCACAGAATGAGCAATAATTGTGTTCAAGACCAAAACGATACCATAAAAATTCTGCAGAAGCATATATTCCATTAATAATTTTAAAGTGAACGTCCTTCATTTTTGGTGCATTTGGATACTTAAAGAATTTGGACCTTAAATTCTCAGCTTCCTTTTAGAGAAGAATTGTAGAATTGAGTTTCTATTTGTTGAGAATGGATATAATTATTTAATAAAGGTTAGCCGGATTGTGATGTTAGGTAATTTTATGTTATTGATATTATGACCATTCACCAATAGTGAAGGAAGGTTTGGGCTAAAATTGCTTTGAAATAAGTTATTGAACCTTATAATTATTGATTGAGGAATTACTTTGATTATATTATTGTATTGCATTTTGTCATTAAGATTACATTTGGAACAAAATTCTGCAAAGGGTATAACATTTCCAGTGTTATCTAACAGATGCATTACAGACCATATTCCTTTCTCTAACCAATTTTGGTAAAAAAAAAAAAAAAAAAGGATTTATTTCTAAGTAAAACATATCTGCAATTCCATAATGGGGTGTTATGGGGATTAAAATTATGCTTGAAAGTCATTTTCCAGTATAGTGAAACCTGTTGATGGAAGGCAGATCATTTTCATCTCTTAACAAGGATCTTAGCCAATTCATTTTAATGGTGACATTAATACAATCTATATCGATGGCTTTAAGACCTCCCTCCTCGTATCCTTTAACCATAATTCCCTTTTCTGATGTAGTGTGTTTTCCTATCCCATATGTAATTGAAGTTTGCTTGGTTTATAGTTTTTATTGCACTTAACGAATAGGCTGGGTAAATGAATCTTGAGAGACATATTTGTGAGGAAAATTCGACCAATAATAGAGATGTTTCTTTGAGACCACATATTTAAACATGCTTTACATTTATCTAAAGTATTCCCAATGTTGAGGTTGTCTAGAGTGTTAATGTCCTTAGTAATGTGTAATCCTAAGTATTTTTCGGTTGATTTAACAGGGATAGCAGTGGACGGTGTCAACCACGGTTTCCATCGACGTAGCCCACTGCGGCGCAATCTATGACAAACCTGTGTGATCATCTATTAAGATATTTAGTTCTAGATGTTGTTACAATATCTACTTCCTTTGACACTACTGCCCTCTAGTGACGAGTTGACTCCCTTACATGTTTAACTGTGTGATTTTGTTTTCTAAATTCAAAATGTGTTTAACTTTAGATCCATTAATCTTGTAGACATTTTAATAATAAATAAGATGAGTAGTTTTGCTGTAAAAACAAATTTTCTGTTTTGATATATTGTTTGGAGAATTTCAGGTTGAACCCGTCTTGTTTTGGTAAACAACTGTCATATTGAATATTTTTATATCATAAAGAGTTGAGTTTATATTTGAAAGTGTCATACAATTGTTTTAATTTTATTTCATTTCCTCCAAGTATCAAACTTTGTCACTGTAGAGGGTTTGAGAAATCTGAATCAATCAAGGTTTGATGCCTAGACATCACAAATATTTCAATATTTCAATAAAACTAATATTAAATAGTCAGAACTGAACTTGAGTTGGAAAAAAGAAACTTACTGACTTGACTGAACTGAACTAAACTTTCAAGGAAAATAAACACTTTGTATCTGAGGAGGAAATAAATTAGGACTATAAAATTGTATTTAACTGAATGTGATATCCCCAGGTATTAACAAAACAACACAATGGTGGACAATTTAATTTAATCTTTTTATTGGTGTAAATATTTAAAGAGCTCTTAAAAAGGGATACATTTAGATTGGTCCTAACTTATTCACTTCTATCAAAAAACCATCTCTCCATATGGAATCATAAGTTTTTACAATATCAAAGAAAACTGCAATTATTATCTCCTTAATACCAAGGGTATTTTCAATTTCATCACTTATTTTGATTAAAATATATGCTGCTGATACGCCTAAAGACAAGCTGAAACTTCAAATATTGAATAGACTGCTCATTTCCACCAGTAAGGACTGTTTAGGTTGATGAGGAGCCTTGTCACTGAATAATCATACAGACAACACACTGAACCACACACTCTTTAAAGATTTGATCTGTGGTGACGACCCTGCAAATCCTGCTAGAACAATACCAGTGTAAAAACATGTTTTTGTATTTAAACAAATGTAGCAGGTCCCGGCTAGGTCTCTGCTGGCAGATATATAGATAATCCTCGGACGGAAGGTTCTGGAAATATTGAAAATATAATAAATAAATCAGCAATGCAGGACACCAGTTGCTCCTTCTCCATTCATTTGGATTATGAGCTCAACTTCCACTGCACTGCAAAGAGTCCCAGAGTGACGCTACTGGTGAGTGCTGCCACCAAGTGTCCATTTTATGCAACAGCATGTCTGTAATCTTTCTTTCATTCTCTGTAATCTCTCATTACAGATTCTATTAGTCAGGATAAAATAAAATACGTTGTAAAAAATAATCTTAACAAAACACCTATTTTGTGAGTATCACACAAACATAGAGGGAACTAGCAACTTAAATCTGTGGTTAATATACAGTGTAGTTTTCACTGAAAAGGCTAAAGGAGGAAGTCGTCAGGGGCTTACTCACCATTTCCCCTTCTCTCTTTTATCTGTATTTTCTGGTATGCTTCGCTTGTACTAACACAGAAGTGATGTCATCAGTCGTAAATATCACACATATAAAAAAATTATATCCATAAACAACTGACAGCAGCTTTTTCAAACATTGAATGGTTATTCTTTTTGTTGTTTATCAAAAGTTTGCAATTATTTCGATTTGTTTTGTTTCCCTTGACTATGTTAGAAATAAAAAAACTAAACCAAATCATATTCACGACCTTCCCAACTGTTGCCACGTGTCCCTGTCTTTCATGAAGCACCATATTGAAATGTTCTGTTCTGTGAGTGTTTTTTAGGATCTAGGTTTTAATGCCTTAAAATGAAATCAAAAAAGAATTATCTTATCATGACTTATGTTATTATGTCTTTTACAGTGAAACTTTAATTACTGCAGTCAGTAGAAACAGCCATGGGCGAAAATGTGACTTAAACATCTAAACCTTCGTGTTGATGTTTCTGTTTTGTTCAGGTTTGTGGAAACGCTCTGATGAAGCAGTATCAGGACCAGTTCTGGAAACTTATCCTTCTTCTGAAAGAGGAGTATTTCCCCAGGTACAGTCTCACTTTACATCTCTTTCTGCAGCATTCGCCACAAGATCAAGGTCTTTTATTTGAAGTATTGAATGTGTCTCTTTGGCGTCTCTAGGATTGAAGCGGTGTCCAGCAGTGGAAAGATGGGCTCAGTCATCAGACCCAAACAGTTTCTAGAGGTATGCAACTGTTGGGCTTTGGTTAGAGGTTTGGTAGATAATTATTCATGATGGAAATCAATAAAACTTAATGAGGATTAATGATAGTGGGGTACCACCTTGGGAAACAGGGAAAGATAGCCAATTGGTTCAGTCTTGTTAAATATACTGAGCTTTCACTGTGGAAATGATAGTAATTAACTGAGAACTGATGCACTAACTGACATGCAGGGCAACAACAGTGAGAGGATTAGCTCTTAAAGTTGACTCAGATTGGAATTCATGGCAGTAACAGTCAGGTACAAGCTCTCTTTTTGTAATGGGGCTGATGGCACACTGTGTTTTAATTGAGAGAAGAAAGAAGTAAAACAGAATCAATAAATCAATCAATGTTTATTTATATTGTACCAAATCACAACAAAAGTAATTTCAAGGCACTGCACACATAGAGACGGTCTAGATCGTACTCTTTAAATTTAGCTAAAAGTCACCCAACATTCTTACATGAGCAAGCACGTAGTGCTAAAACAGAGGTTGCATGCAAGATGAACAAAATAAGGAATCCAAGAAAACTTTGTACATTTTTAAGTCAAATGCATGCATCATTCTGGTGCACTCAGAGCCAAATTAAGAGGTTATATGAAAAAATGTGTGTGCTCTTGTAATTTAACCACAGGTTGAACTATTGGTTTGAATGGTGATGACACACCAACAAAGCACAGGAAAGAAATGTTGTGGTTCAGAGTCATTATGCAGATGGAAATAAAGAAGATCGCTCTAATACTTTGTATTTTAGACTGAACCAAGTAAGGTTTGAACAGCACGCAGGTGTTTCAGATTCAGAGGTTTGAGGTGGAGCTGCATGGTTGAGTGGAGGTGTGTGGAGAAGTTTATTTGTGCTGTTGAATGAAACAGCTGTGAAGCAATCAGAAAATGATGCTTTCTTACTGTCAGTGCCGTCTCACTTCATTCACTCTCTAGCTCGCTGGAACATAGCTAACACAGCCTGTTCTCTCCAGTGTGAATGCGTTGGTGGCCTTTTAGATTTTTGCCATGAGTGAAAGTTTTCCCACATTGCTCACAGCTGTACGGCTTCTCTCCAGTGTGAATGCGTTGGTGGCCTTTTAGATTTTTGCCATGAGTGAAAGTTTTCCCACATTGCTCACAGCTGTACGGCTTCTCTCCAGTGTGAATGCGTTGGTGGATTTTTAGATGACTGTCTTGAGTGAAAGTTTTCCCACATTGCTCACAGCTGTACGGCTTCTCTCCAGTGTGAATGCGTTGGTGGATTTTTAGATGACTGTCTTGAGTGAAAGTTTTCCCACATTGCTCACAGCTGTACGGCTTCTCTCCAGTGTGAATGCGTTGGTGGATTTTTAGATTACTGTCTTGAGTGAAAGTTTTCCCACATTGCTCACAGCTGTACGGCTTCTCTCCAGTGTGAATGCGTTGGTGGATTTTTAGACTATTGTCATGAGCAAAAGTTTTCCCACATTGCTCACAGCTGTACGGCTTCTCTCCAGTGTGAATGCGTTGGTGGATTTTTAGATGACTTTCTTGAGCAAAAGTTTTCCCACATTGCTCACAGCTGTACGGTTTCTCTCCAGTGTGAATGCGTTGGTGGATTTTTAGTACACTGTTATAAGTGAAAGTTTTCCCACATTGCTCACAGCTGTACGGCTTCTCTCCAGTGTGAATGCGTTGGTGGATTTTTAGTAGACTGCTATAAGTGAAAGTTTTCCCACATTGCTCACAGCTGTATGGCTTCTCTCCAGTGTGAATGCGTTGGTGGATTTTTAGATGACTGCTATGAGTGAAAGTTTTCCCACATTGCTCACAGCTGTACGTCTTCTTTCCAGTGTGAACGCATTGGTGGATTTTTAGATGACTGCCTCGACGAAAAGCTTTCCCACATTGCTCACAGCTGTATGGCTTCTCTCCAGTATGAGTTTTCTGGTGACTCTGTAAACACCTGGATGTTGTGAAGGCTTTGTCACATTGCTGACAGCAGTGCGTTTTGAGTGCATTCTTTCTTCTTCTTTGTTCCTATGAGAACAGACAAACATACAGAGAAAGAAAGAAAGACATATTAAGTTGGGTGACATAAAAGGGGAAATCATCTAAGACCATAGAGTTACAGTATGGGAAATGTCAAAATGGCTCTACACTGTGTCAGAAAAGCTGAGTAACATGGGTATTCAATATAGTGCAAAATAAACTTATTCAAAATAAAATAGTCAAAATAAACAAAAAAAGAAAAAGTAGGGTTACTCTGTAAAATCAGTCATGTAGGGAGTGGTTGAGTGAATGTGTGGTGTGTGGCGGTGTGGACATATATACGTATATATGTCTACCGAATACGGATGTAATCTTTATTTAAGAGCAATGGCTGAGAAAATACCACTTGCACGTCTACTTGTAACGGCTCGTCCAGACAAAAAGACAAGAAAGAGAAAGCCGGAGGATGAAAGGACAGCTACTAAAAAGTCACTTGATAAAGCAAGAGGTCAAACAAGAATCAACATCGGAGTAACATTTGAGCGGTGGAGACAACTGAGGGAACTGAAGGGCCTGAACAGTGATGCCGAGGTTGCTCTCTGTCTGTTGGACAGGTAATTATTTGTTTTGCTTCGGGGAGAATTTGTTATATGTATGTGTAAGTTATGCTAACGTAGCTACTTTTGTAGCTTGTATTAGCGTAATGCTAATATTAGCTTTGCTGTGTGTTTAAAACGGGTCGGTGACCCTAGTATTGAATAGATTATAGTATATACATTTTTAAGATATTACTCTACACTAGTCGTCAGTGTCTGCATTATTATTGTGATAAAAAGACCTACGTATATTGGCTTTTACACGTTACAACTGTGGTGATGTCGCTCATTTATGTTTTCATAGCCATGAGAAGGACCGATCAACCTCAACGCTGTCTAAACACGGATTGATGAGACCCCCTCTACCTTCAGTGCAACTATTGTTTCTGAGTCTCTGTCCGACCGGTGAGTTCAACTTGCTGCTACTGCTGCTATGAATATGACTTTGACCAACGTTGTCTTTGGTGGGATATAAATATCTGTCTTTCATATCTAGCCTTTTCTGTTTTATGTGCCTCAAAGTGCCATTTGAGGTACTTCAGAAAACAGCATTATTGCACATACAATATGTGTTATCAGTGATATCTGCCATATCATTATACAGACATGGAGTAAATGTTAGTGATTAGATATTTTGAGAAATATGATGGCCTGAGGATAAAACCTGTCCTTCACCTTAGGAGGTCCAGCACTTCACACTGAGTTGTTAACATCAACAACAACCATCAACACTAAAATAAAACACAGCTAGCATAAGTTGTACCTCTAACTTTGTGTGGTGTTGGTGGAGTAATTGGTCATGCTACAAGCTTGTCTATGGACTATACTCTGGTAGATGCTATGCAGAGAGGATAGGAACAAACTGAGGATCTTCTCAACAGTTTATATCCATCTTTATGCTCCTTTGGTCCAACTGCCAAACCCAAGACTTCTATTTCTACATATAAAAAGTTCTGTGTTTTGTCCTCTATGAATGAAGAGTAAATGTATGTTGACAGTATTTTCTAATTTTGTAATCTTCACAGAGATGATCATGTTAATTCTTCAACTGGTTTGAGCGGACATCTGTCCCTCCCCCAGCCCAGTCATTACTGCAGTAACCCCCCTCGTTGACACCTCTAGTATGCTACCCCCACTAAGCTCAAAAGCACAAAGGAGCTTTTGCAGACCCAACTCAGCAGAGGCCTAGGTGAGTTTTCTTACAATATTGTAGTTTGATGAAGAAGTTCTAACATAATTATGTGCAAAAGAAATGGGAAATAAAGCTCAAAGTATTCTTGTTTTTTGATTGTCTCAAAAATGTATTCATTATTGTCAGATGTGTAATTGTGATATTCGTCCTAAAGGTAAATCACTGCCAAAGGAGTAGATCACCACCGCTGACAAATACTCCCTACACACAGCCTGACCTGTCTGCCTTACCTGGAAACACCTTTTCCAATGTGTAGATATACTCATGTTGAAAATGTACAGATTATTTATGTAACAATAAAAAGAATTATACCAATTTTGTTGTAATTATTCTGTAATCACTTATTTTTAATGTGGTGGTGAGAAAATGTATTGCTTCTTTTGCAGAAATAGTCAAATGAAAGGCATTCATCATTTTCAATTTTTTATTAAAAACTGACAAAATAGGGTTGAGCATAGCTCAGCGGGTTGAGCGCCCGCCCCATGTGCTGAGGCTACAGTTCTCGCTGCAGGCGATCCCGGTTCGAATCCCGAGTCGAGCGATCTTATCCTGCGTGTCATTTCCCCTCTCTCTGCCTCCTGTTTCCTGTCTGTCTCCACTGTCCTGTCCATTAAAGGCAAAAAAGCCCGAAAAAATATACTTTAAAAAAAAAAACAAAAAAAAAACTGACAAAATATAAATAACAAAAGACCAAATTTAAAATGTAAAATGTATACTTCCAGGTGAGGGTTAGGGTTAGGAAGCAGGTTGTTGCCCACTGCACTTTTTTCCTAGATCTGTGGGCATCTCACGGCACTTCCTGCACACACACATGTAGGTAGACGTGGAGCTGGAGGGCCTGGTGGAGGAGCATCTCCTGATGCTGACATCTGTAGGATATCAAACATGAGGCTTGGGTCTCTTGTCAGGCAGATCTGAAGCAACTGATGAGATTCTTCCAAACTCAGTCGTTCAATTCTAGCCTGTAAAAAAAAATAGTTCATCAAGAAGATTAGACTCTCACCATCTTGTCCTTTATTATTACTAATATTGTAATTTCATTTATTATATTTTTGGTATGTTGCCGGACCAGAGTTGAAAGTTTCATTTGTTTATATTTTTCTTTTACAGTTTATGAATGACAATAAACTCAGAAATGTTGTGTTCACAGTAAATGGCAGGTCATTGTTTACAGTTCTTGATAATGTTGAGATCAGGCTATTTTAAAAAGGCTACCTGCTCATCTGCAATTCTTTGAGCTTGCAGATTCTCCACTTGTTGAATATCCTCATCTTGTAAAAGCTCTCCAGTCGCAGTCCGGCTTGCTCCACGTCCTTGACCTCGAGTTCCTCGGCCTCTGCCCCTTGCACCCCAACACGACCTCCTCTGGTTCTAGCACGACCGCGTCCCCTTGGAGCTGAAGACGTGCTCGGTTCTGGACTGTAGCTCGGGTCTGAGCCAGTGCTCTCATCGTGTAAACTCTAACAATGAAACAACAAAGATATCGTTAGCCTAATAGCATATGTGTCTAACTAAGTTTTATAGAAAAATTGAGATATTGGCCCAAATTTACTTTCCTAACACTTCTGCATCACCCTGCATAGTTGTCAATGAAAAACATAGCAGATATGCTATGTGACTAATAAAAACACGAAATACACGTTTGTCAGTGAAAAACACGTAACAATTATTATTATGTAATTTAGCTGATGGGTCTGAATCATAGGTCTGAATCCAGCCGTATCTTTAGGGAGATTCAGCAGATTCAGACCCGGGATCCGGGTCTGAATCTGCATAGACTGATGTGCTATAAAACAAACAAAAAACATAATAATATAGTTTACTTACAGGTAACTGAGACATGAGTCTGTTTGGTTGTTGTCCAAAATACTTCAAAATGGCTAGCTTGTTAGGTTAGCTCTCCTCTCCTCCCTGCAGCAGTGTGCGCGTTCCAGTTTGTGGGGGCATGGCTTGGACAGACTCACTGACGGGAGGGGGAGCAGCGGGGTTGAACTTAGAGGAGGCAGGAGGAGGTGCTATTTTCAAATCTTGCTAGCTCTCTTGCTAGCTTTCCAACATTATCAACCCTACCTTTAAATATGATAAGGAAATGTATTTATTTCAAAATAAATCATGGTCACACCACAGTTTTAAGGACAGTGCCACAAAAATGTCCTCATATATTATCATATATTGATATGAATGTTTGTGGACACAACAGTCTTACTGTTTAAACTACTGCAATAGATATTACTATTTTTATTATCTTAAAACTGACCTTGTAGAAGCCAATAACTTAATAATGACCGATAACATAATACATTTACCCATTTTTTTTTTAACCCTGAACCAATAATGTAATAATATACTAATATCACAGTATTTAAGTTTCATTTATTGGCCATAACTGTGAAATGCATTCTCTCTCTCTCTGTGTCTGAGAGAGACAGAGGCAAATTTACTACGTTATCTGCAGTAGTTGTTATTATGTTATTGGCTTCTACAGACCTGTGGAAAATCCTATAAGTCTTTGACCCATATTTTAACTACTGTAGGCCTGACAATAGGAGCCATACTGTTAATCTTAATGTTGGTTATGTGTGCTAGCCACAGCTAAAGGACAATATCCTGTAATGGCCTGAAACTGACGCAGAAGAGAACCGTAACTTTCAACTGGTCTAGTTACAGTTTTTTTCTCCTGGCACTAAGACATGCTAACTAAAATGGAGGCGGTGGTCAACAATGAGTTAGTTGTAGACTTTTCCGACCCCCCACAGAAATCGTGACTTCAGGCTACAAAAGCTACTCGCCATCTCCGCTTCTGTTTAAATATATTTACTTAAAGCAGTCTTATTATCGTCGGTTTACTGCAGGATAATGAATAATGAAAGAATAATGAATCGGGAGGGAAATAGTTTTTATGGGGGATTTCGCTCAACTTTGTCTGGTATCACTAGTTTCACTACAGAGCGAAGACGAAATAGAAGGAAACACTGAAACCTTTTAGTAGTTTTTACGGCTGAGAAACTGACCTGTTTAGCGGTGGTAGCAGAGGGTGAGTCCGGGTTCTGGTTCTCCTCCATGCTGCTCTTGTAGTAGTTCTGCTCTGTGAAAAACTAGCAAGTCTCTTCTTATTTCTTTTGATACGCGCTTTTCATCTTCTTCCTTTGTCGTCTTCTTCCTCTGGTTTGTTTAACGGTTGGCAAACTAGGTTCAAGGCGCATTACCGCCACCTACCGGACGGAAATGTGGAACAGCAGTTTGGTGGGCAAAAAGAAAAGAGACACAAAACCCTAAATTCTCAAGATCTCTTCTTTCTTCTATCGTATAACTTCAGATACTTGATTATGTTATTATATACTTTCTTTGATACACTTCCCAATAGTGTTGAGTCTGGTATGCTGCTCTAGTGTCGTGGAAATTCTGTGCTCTTGGTGAAGAATGAAATAGAGACTTAGGTTTTATTGTCTTTGCAAAGAAAAACAAACAGTTTGCATCTGAGGGGGAAATGATGAAGGACTAAATAATTGTATTGATGTGAATGTGATACTTCCCTGGTTTTAATGAAAGATCTGAAGGTTGGACAATTTTCTATTAAAATAAGTTAATATCTCCATTACCATTTGCTTCATAGTTTTACCCAATTGTGATGTAAGTACTATTGGTCTGTAATTAGATAGATATAAAGATTATGTCCCCAGTTTCAAAAGTGGTACAATAATTGATCATTTTCAGCTTGTGGAATTTTTCCCTGTTTACCTATCGGCGTTGATGCATTGTTTCAGATTGTCGCTCGATAGCTTTGTGTTTAAACATTTTGTTCAGATTAAAGTGTTGTTGTTTTTTTCATCAGTTGTTTCGCAGCTGTCGGTTAGTCAACTTCTTCATACATAAGCTTAGCTCTTTTACACACAAAAAAACCCATTTCCTGATTCTCGCCTTTGGATCTGAACACAAATCTTATTTTCAAACTTTTCCACACAACTTATTACAGTTCTAAAAAACACTTCTAGGACATAACTCACATTAGTGTGATGCTACCTAAGGGTTAACTCTTTTTCACTTCTGCTCAGCGCTCTTGGCGTTTCGCCCAGAGCCTTACACACACACATCATTCACACAGCGGCCTGCAGCCAGCCATACTACTTATTACAAAAGGCATTCATACACATTCATTTACACAATACCGGGATGTGGTGACTTTCAGCTTATGTCACCCCTCCGAGTGAATTAAGAATGAATTAAGAACCAAGTCGAAGTTCTTTTTAGTTTTCTTTATTACCAATCAATCAGAACCATGCCTAGGTCAGTGGAGACAGAACTTTATCAATTTGAGGCTGCTAAGGTGTCCCTGGTTCGAATGGAGCCTTCCTTCTGTCTCTGGCGTTCTCTGTGTGTAAGATCATTACACTAACGTTACACCCCATAAATGTATACATTTTCCCAAGAGCACTCTGCTTTTAACATGTTCCAAACAAAACTCTGAACATGGAAACGAGAGAGAAAAAGAGAGAGAAAGAGAGAGAGAGAGAGAGAGAGAGAGAGAGAGAGAGAGAGAGAGAGAGAGAGAGAGAGAGAGAGAGAGAGAGAGAGAGAGAGAGAGAGAGAGAGAGAGAGAGAGAGAGAGAGAAAAAACAGTCGATTACTTCTTTAGCTTGAGCTTCAGACTGATCCTTCAAACCTGAACCATTTCTTTGGAACAAACTGAAGATATTAAATCATTGACATAAACTGAGTACTATGAGTTCTCAACCTTTTTTAACACTTGTGACCTAATTGACCCCCAATTGAAACTAAGTTTATCTTGTCAATTCTTTTACTTTTTCTTTTCACGGTTAAAAGACTGAGTCGCTTCAGATTACATTTAGAAGAAAAATGTGAAAATTCAATCATTATAATAATGATTACTTTATGAGACATGTTCCCTTAATTTAAACCTAAACTTCATTAACACTCTACATATTTTATCTCCTCATTTAGTCTCACAATAGCCCAGTCTGTACCCAAACATACTATAACGTTCTTATTACCATTAAGATTAATTCTTCCTTAATCATCTGTAAATCCAAAAAAAACCCTCTTTTAAACTAACTTCAAGATTGATTTCAACTATAAGTACCTTTCACCATTTGCTGGCCCACATTTTTTTTTTTGCTCAGAACATTATAGAAGGCCCATTTCTAGTGTAAAAATGCTCTTCATTTTCCTCCACTGACAACTTGTGATTCACACTTTGAGCACTTCTACAACTTGGATCAACAAAGCTTAAAGCTGCAGTCTGTAGTTTTGAGAAAAAAGTGGACTTAGCCAGAAAATTTTAACAGCTTCCAAGTCCCTCCTTCCTTTCTGCTGCACTACAGTCCTGTCTTCAAAGCCCCTCCCCAGAGGAACCTGCCTTGCACACTGCATGCACGTGAAGGCTCGTCCCCACAGTAAGAGAGGAAATCTGTTTGACCAGTGAGGGCACACGCTGTGCGCTGTACACAAAAATAGTTACAGACTGCAGCTTTAATGTGAAAAAGCAAACATCTTTCAGGGTACAAGTGAACAACAACAAACTACAATTATCAGAAAAATGATAAGTTTAATCATGTGGGCCGCTAATGGCATTCATGCTGATTTTAAAGTCAGAGCTGGCAGCCCTCAATTTGTAAAAGAACACTGTTATGAAGAGGCATGGAGAGGAGACGAGGGTCCGGTACTAACCTGTCCCTAAAACATATTCAACATGATGCTGAGTGTCTGTGTTGGTGAATTTTTAGATTACTGCCATTAGTGAAAGTTTTCCCACATTGCCCACACCAGTACGGCTTCTCTCCAGTGTGAATGCGTTGGTGGCTTTTTAGAGTACTGTCTTGAGTGAAAGTTTTCCCACATTGCTCACAGCTGTACGGCTTCTCTCCAGTGTGAATGCGTTGATGGATTTTTAGATGACTGTCTTGAGTGAAAGTTTTCCCACATTGTTCACAGCTGTACGGCTTCTCTCCAGTGTGAATGCGTTGGTGGATTTTTAGACTATTGTCATGAGAAAATGCTTTCCCACATTGCTCACAGCTGTACGGCTTCTCTCCAGTGTGAATCCGTTGGTGGTGTTTTAGACTACTGTCATGAGAAAATGCTTTCCCACATTGCTCACAGCTGTATGGCTTCTCTCCAGTGTGAATGCGTTGATGTTTTTTTAGGGTACTGTTGTCAGAGAAAGTTTTCCCACATTGCTCACAGCTGTACGGCTTCTCTCCAGTGTGAATGCGTTGGTGGAGTTTTAGACTATTGTCATGAGAAAATGCTTTCCCACATTGCTCACAGCTGTACGGCTTCTCTCCAGTGTGAATGCGTTGGTGGCTTTTTAGATAACTATTTAGACTAAAACTTTTCCCGCATTGCTCACAGCTGTATGGCTTCTCTCCAGTGTGAATGCGTTGATGTTTTTTTAGGGTACTGTTGTCAGAGAAAGTTTTCCCACATTGCTCACAGCTGTATGGCTTCTCTCCATTGTGAATGCGTTGATGCATTTTTAGATGACTGTATTGAGCAAAAGTTTTCCCACATTGCTCACAGCTGTATGGCTTCTCTCCAGTGTGAATGCGTTGATGTTTTTTTAGGGTACTGTTGTCAGAGAAAGTTTTCCCACATTGCTCACAGCTGTATGGCTTCTCTCCAGTGTGAATGCGTTGATGTTTTTTTAGGGCACTGTTGTCAGAGAAAGTTTTCCCACATTGCTCACAGCTGTACGGCTTCTCTCCAGTGTGAATGCGTTGATGCATTTTTAGATGACTGTATTGAGCAAAAGTTTTCCCACATTGCTCACAGCTGTATGGCTTCTCTCCAGTGTGAATGCGTTGATGTTTTTTTAGGTTGCCGTTTTCAGTGAAAGTTTTCCCACATTGCTCACAGCTGAACGGCTTCTCTCCAGTGTGAATGCGTTGATGCATTTTTAGATGACTGTATTGAGCAAAAGTTTTCCCACATTGCTCACAGCTGTATGGCTTCTCTCCAGTGTGAATGCGTTGATGTTTTTTTAGGGTACTGTTGTCAGAGAAAGTGTTCCCACATTGCTCACAGCTGTACGGTTTCTCTCCGGTATGAGTAATCTGGTGACTCTGTAAACACCTGGATGCTGTGAAGGCTTTGTCACAGTGCTGACAGCAGTGAGTTGTGAGTACCTTTCTTCTTCTTTGTTTCTATGAGAACAGACAAACATACAGAGAAAGAAAGAAAGAGAGACATATTAAGTTAGGTGACACAAAAGAGGACATCATCTACGACCATAAAGGTACAGTATGGGAAATGTCAAAATTGCTCACAGCCTAGCTCTAGGCTGTGACAGAAAAGGGGAGTGACTGAGTATTTAATATAGTGCAAAAGAAACGTATTATTAATAAAATAGTCAAAATAAACAAAAAAGAAAAAGTAGGGTGTAGCAATTATGGATTATAAGATAAGAAAAAACCTCTCGTAATCAGGAACACCACTTTAGGAAGAAGGAAATATTTAATTGGTTGTTTGATTAACAAATACATCAATCAATCATAACATTTAATAAATCAATACATTTCTGAATCAGTCAAATATACATATACAATACATCATTTATTAGTAGTGTGTAGTTAATAAAATCCATAAAACTCAATCAATGGTGTATGTCTAGTCTTTGAAGTGATACAGGGGATCTATTAAACCATAGAGCCATGAACTTATTATCAGAAATGTACTGATTTATTAAATATTATGATTTATTGGTTAATCAAACAACCAATTAAAGATTTCTAGAAGCATTCCGGTGGTGCCTCTGATTACGAGAGCTATTTTTAATATCTTACAATATCCGTAATTTGCTACACTGGTCCAATTCACTCATCTCAGGGTCAAAGGTGACTCTGACCAGATGATGTTCTGAGTCGTACTGATGCTGTGTCCGCTACGAGGGTTAGTCTGTAAAATCAGTCATGTAGGAAGTGGTTGGGTGAGTGTGTGGTGTGTGTGGTGTTGGATGATGAAACAAAGTAAAAGAACCAAGAAAACAACGTTGGAGCATGTTGGGGAGAGGACAGAGACTGGACCAGCAGCTTTTCTGGCTTCATAAATGGGGCTCAGCAGGCCAAGGTGTGTCACATCCTACTGATCAGTGTGCCTGCTAATCAGGAACCTGCCTCTGCAGACAAAACACATCACCTCTCCTGACCTTTATGTGAACCCATTATTAGTTTTTCCCCATTCAACAAAATAAAACAAAAAATATAATTAATATAATTAATATTAAGTGGTGGAATCTGATAGTAAATGTTGGGTTTGTTTGTGTGTTTGGTGGGGTAACAGTATATAACCAAGTTTCACTTTGTTGCAAACAAAGCTAGAAAATGTTATCTTTTAGTTTGAACAATTTTCCATCCTCCCACTCATGTGCAGTACACAAAGTAAAATTCCTGTACAAAAACATTGTAAGTATTAAAAGTTCATGTAGAAAGTGCAGTGTTAACAAAATGTAGTCACAGTATTAAGTGAAAGTGGAGTTTTTTGCTTAATTTAACTGATACATTATTATAAGTGACATCATTAGATTATTAATAATAGATTGAGCAGTAGGTAAATTACAAAATGCTACTGGAAAGATCTCACTTTCATGTATTAGTGAACACAGTTCAGTCAATAACAAAACAGCATGACCGGACTAACAATTATTTTTTTATTTTAGTTTCATTTATTGGATATAAATGAAAATGCATGCACTCTCTCTCTCTCTCTGCCTGCCAGACAGACACTTGTCTAGTATATCTGTGGTTGTTATGGTAATTGGCTTCTACAAACCTGTGGATAATGCGTTAGGGTATTTTAAGATAAGCCTGGAATATAAACTTATTATACATTAAAGCTGATAAAGACTCTGAAATCAATAATAAACCAATAGTCAGTGGAACATAGCCAATATATTGTAACTTATTGTATTAAGTGAAAGTGGTGTTTTTTGCTTCCTTTAACTGATATATTATTATAAGTGACATCATTAGATTATTAATAATGGATTGAGCACTATGTTAATTAGGGGTGGGACGATATGCTTTGGTCACATTTCGATTTGTATCACAATTCTCGATAATTGCGATTCTACAAGTATTGCGATTCGATATAATCAATAATTGCAATTTCCTTTTCCTTCTTAAAAAACAAACAAGTTGAATCATACACTTCTAGAGATGATAAACCATGAATGGCATTCCCATAAACAATGCACATCAGTCTGTGTCAATGTAATGAATTGTTCAATAGATTAACCAATATGTTTTTAAATAATAAGTAAAGTGCTCTGACTACTCAGTGCTCTCTGAAGCAGTGTAATGTCTGAATAACATACACATGTATGCTACACAAAAAGAGGTATTTTCTGTTGGAACAATGAATAAAAGATAAATAATAATAATGGTTTATTTTTTTAGTAACCAGTTTAACTTTTTCTACATGTACTTTTACTAGGTATGTTTTTTTTTTGTACAGGAATTTTACTTTACTGGATTATTTTAAAATTGCTGTATTGGTACTTTTCAAAGAGTTCTTTGTACTTTACAAGAGTTCAAAATAAATGCAAATCCTTTATTTTACTGAAAACTTTGTTAAATGTTAAATATGATAAGAAAATGTATTCATTTAAGATAAATCATGGTCACATGGCCACAAAAATCTCCTCACATATTATCATATATTGATATGAATGTTTGTGGACACAACAGTCTTACTGTTTAAACTACTGCAATAGAAATTACTATTATTATTATTATCTTAAAACTGACCTCGTAGAGGCCAATAACTTAATAATGACCGATAACATAATACATTTACCCATTTTTTGATGTAATAACCCTGAACCAATAATGTAATAATTTATTAATGTTAAAACTGAAGCCAATAATGTAACAATATACTAATATCACAGTTTATTTCATTTATTGGATGTAACTGTGAAAATGCATTCTCTCTCTATCTCTCTCTCTCTCTCTCTCTCTCTAATTTACTACGTTATCTGCAGTTGTTGTTATTATGTTATTGACTTCTACAGAGCTGTGGAAAATCCTATAAGTCTTTGACCATATTTTAACTACTGTAGGCCTGACAATAGGAGCCATACTGTTAATCTTAATGTTGGTTATGTGTGCTAGCCACAGCTAAAGGACAATATCCTGTAATGGCCTGAAACTGACGCAAATACAGATATTGGGCTAGAAAATGTTGATGAACTGGAAAGAAAACTGCATGACTTTATGATTACCCAGTTAACTATCAAAATGAAACAGACAAAGAAGAGCTGTGTTTTAAGATAAGCTTAGAATATAAACTTATTATGTATTAAAGCTGATGAAGGCTTTGAGACACATTGTTATTTTAGTATAAATCAAAATAAAACAATACTCACTGGAACATAGACAATATACTGTAACTTTAGTAATGGTGCTTTAAGAAAAGTTTTAAAGATAATGGAGTAAAAGTCCCTGAATTTACAGAGGAAAGCTTGGAAATAACTGTGTAAAATGCTCGAACACATGAAAGAGAAAGATACAAAGAAAACTGAGCTCCACCCCAGGTAAAGCTCAAACAGATGAACTATAAGAATGAGATTCACCAACAGCCATTCAGTGTGTTTGTTGCATGAACAGCTCTCGGTTTGCTTGAATCACATTTTTGATGCACAGTCCACTGAACTCTGCTTGACTCCGTGTTCTTTCTTTATTAATTGATAATACATGTTGTGGAGAACCGTAACTTTCATCTGGTCTAGTTAAAGGTTTTTTCTCCTGGCACAAAGACATGCTAACTAAAATGGAGGCGGTGGTCAACAATGAGTTAGTTGTAGACTTTTCCGACCCCCACAGAAATCGTGACTTCAGGCTACGAAAGCTACTCGCCATCTCCGCTTCTGTTTAAATATATTTACTTAAAGCAGTCTTATTATCGTCGGTTTACTGCAGGATAATGAATAATGAAAGAATAATAAATCGGGAGGGAAATAGTTTTTATGGGGGATTTCGTTAAACTTTGTCTGGTATCACTAGTTTCACTACAGAGCGAAGACGAAATAGAAGGAAACACTGAAACCTTTTAGTAGTTTTTACGGCTGAGAAACTGACCTGTTTATCGGTGGTAGCAGAGGGTGAGTCCGGGTTCTGGTTCTCCTCCATGCTGCTCTTGTAGTAGTTCTGCTCTGTGAAAAACTAGCAAGTCTCTTCTTATCTCTTTTGATGCGCGCTTTTCATCTTCTTCCTTTGTCTTCTTCTTCTTCTGGTTTGTTTAACGGTTGGCAAACTAGGTTCAAGGCGCATTACCGCCACCTACCGGACGGAAATGTGGAACAGCAGTTTGGTGGGCAAAAAGAAAAGAGACACAAAACCCTAAATTCTCAAGATCTCTTTTGTTGCAAATTAAATCTCTGCCCATGAGATTAATGGGACAGTTTTACGTCCTTTGTCTGCTGTGGGGTTGACCTCTTACCTATGGTGTGCTTTCACACTCGTTTGTCTTTTATAGGTATCGGTACCGACCCCCTGAAGTGTGAAATTAAGAGGTCTAGACAACACAATTTAAAATACACAAGGGTTTGAATGGGTGTCTCAGGTAGTAGAAATGCAAAGGAATTGAATTTTCAATTCCATTTAAAAGTCTGATATCTCGGTGAGAAGGTGGGAGGTTGGATATTTTACAAAGGCAGTGGCGGTTTTTGCTATGGGCAAAGTGGGCAACCGCCCAGGGCGTCAATCTACTTGGGGGCGCGCGACGCTCGAAAAAAAAGAAGTGCGTCCTCAAAATCAAAATCGCCAGTTTTCTAGACTAACGCCGCTCATTTCCACATCAAGTTGGTGCAGTAGGTGATGAGGCGCCCCTACTATCACATCAACTTGCTGCTGACAGTCATGTATACAGGTTGTGTGTGTCAGAAAAAAAGGCAAAGGGGAGGGGGCGGGGGATCAACTTGCGACTGCAGAGGCTGTGAGCTGGTTGTGAGTGAGTCTCATTCTCAGAGGAAAAGCAAGGGGGGGGGGGGGAGACTGATGATTATGATCCTAGGGAGGGGGGGGGGGGGGGTAGACTGACCTGTGATGATTATGATCCCAGGCCGCACAACACAAATTGCTGCTTCCAAATAAATAATAATACATTTATAGGGCCAGGGCGCAAAACTAGCCAGGACCACCTCTGGTTCTACCTGAGGTTTCTTCCTGTTAAAAGGGAGTTTTTTCTTGCCACTGTTGCCAAGTGCTTGCTCATGTGGGAATGTTGGGTCTCTTTAAAATGAAAACCTGAAGAGTTCGGTTTAGAACCTGCCCTATGTGTAAAGTGCCTTGAGATGACTTTGTTGTGATTTGGCTTGTAGAGGCAGATATGTGTGCATCATAGAATAATAAAATGTGAGAACAACAAGAGAGACGAAAGGTCAATATTTGTACCAGTTGGGGATGTCGCAACAAGCCTTTTAAGGAGTTGTTTTTATCATATCGATCAGATCAGGGAGCCAGCACTTGTGTCTGTGTGCCAGCACTCTGGTCAGGTTGACCTGACACACACTTCGCTGTTTCGCTGTTCTGATGTTGTCATCGTTTCATTGGTGTCTGCTGTGTTTGCTGCATCTCCAATAAAGTCCCAGTTGGATTTTTGACGACTTCTGTTCTCTGTCTCTTACTTTAAAGGTTACTGAAGTTAAGTAATCAAGTAATTATCTTACACACTATACAAATAAAGATTGACTGTTGTACACAAAATGTAACTTTACTTATTAAATATTATTAATCAAAGTCCCTGCTATTGCTCTAGTGGAAAGAAGATCCTTTTTCCTTTTCCTTTTTAATTGTATTGTTGTACAGTGTTATACAACCATATAGGCTACAGACAAGCCTCAAGATAGGTCTCAACAGTACAAATAGTCAAAATATCACAGTAATTAAAATAAAATAAGCTTAATAAGTAAAGAAATAAAGGGAGAGAGCTAGGGGAATTCTGTGAGGTTAAGCTCCTAAATCATGAAGCTTACAGCAGTCTTTTTCTCCATGCATTTTAAAGATGAGAAATAATGACACAACTCCTTATGAAAAACATAGATTTGAGGTTTTGTTTTCATGAATTTCTTCTTATGTATAAAGAATTTTGCAAGGATGATGATTGTATTAATTCCCAGGTCATGTGTTGGATCTTTTACGAGTATACCATATAAAATATTCTCTTTTGTTAAATTAGAGAAATTGACAAATTTGGGGAATAACCAGTCATGTAAATCTTCCCCAAAAGACATTAATAAACTTGCAATCATAAAATAAATGTTCCATGGTTTCATTTTCATCATCACAGAATGAGCAATAATTGTGTTCAAGACCAAAACGATACCGTAAAAATTCTGCAGAAGCGTATATTCCATTAATAATTTTAAAGTGAACGTCCTTCATTTTTGGTGCATTTGGATACTTAAAGAATTTGGACCTTAAATTCTCAGCTTCCTTTTTAGAGAAGAATTGTAGAATTGAGTTTCTCTTTGTTGAGAATGGATATAATTATTTAATAAAGGTTAGCCGGATTGTGATGTTAGGTAATTTTATGTTATTGATATTATGACCATTCACCAATAGTGAAGGAAGGTATGGGCTAAAATTGCTTTGAAATAAGTTATTGAACCTTATAATTATTGATTGAGGAATTACTTTTATTATATATTATTGTATTGCATTTTGTCATTAAGATTACATTTGGAACAAAATTCTGCAAAGGGTATAAAATTTCCAGTGTTATCTAACAGATGCATTACAGACCATATTCCTTTCTCTAACCAATTTTGGTAAAAAAAAAAAAAAAAAAAAAAAAAAAGGATTTATTTCTAAGTAAAACATATCTGCAATTCCATAATGGGGTGTTGTGGGGACTAAAATTATGCTTGAAAGTCATTTTCCAGTATAGTGAAACCTGTTGATGGAAGGTAGATCATTTTCATCTCTTAACAAGGATCTTAGCCAATTCATTTTAATGGTGCCATTAATACAATCTATATCAATGGCTTTAAGACCTCCCTCCTCGTATCCTTTAACCATAATTCCCTTTTCTGATGTAGTGTGTTTTCCTATCCAATATGTAATTGAAGTTTGCTTGGTTTATAGTTTTTATTGCACTTAACGAATAGGCTGGGTAAATGAATCTTGAGAGACATTACATTTTTGTGAGGAAAATTCGACCAATAATAGAGATGTTTCTTTGAGACCACATATTTAAACATGATTTACATTTACCTAAAGTATTCCAAATGTTGAGGTTGTCTAGAGTGTTAATGTCCTTAGTAATGTGTAATCCTAAGTATTTTTCGGATGATTTAACAGGGATAGCAGTGGACGGTGTCAACCACGGTTTCCATCGACGTAGCCCACTGCGGCGCAATCTATGACAAACCTGTGTGATCATCTATTAAGATATTTAGTTCTAGATGTTGTTACAATATCTACTTCCTTTGACACTACTGCCCTCTAGTGACGAGTTGACTCCCTTACATGTTTAACTGTGTGATTTTGTTTTCTAAATTCAAAATGTGTTTAACTTTAGATCCATTAATCTTGTAGACATTTTAATAATAAATAAGATGAGTAGTTTTGCTGTAAAAACAAATTTTCTGTTTTGATATATTGTTTGGAGAATTTCAGGTTGAACCCGTCTTGTTTTGGTAAACAACTGTCATATTGAATATTTTTATATCATAAAGAGTTGAGTTTATATTTGAAAGTGTCATACAATTGTTTTAATTTTATTTCATTTCCTCCAAGTATCAAACTTTGTCACTGTAGAGGGTTTGAGAAATCTGAATCAATCAAGGTTTGATGCCTAGACATCACAAATATTTCAATATTTCAATAAAACTAATATTAAATAGTCAGAACTGAACTTGAGTTGGAAAAAAGAAACTTACTGACTTGACTGAACTGAACTAAACTTTCAAGGAAAATAAACACTTTGTATCTGAGGAGGAAATAAATTAGGACTATAAAATTGTATTTAACTGAATGTGATATCCCCAGGTATTAACAAAACAACACAATGGTGGACAATTTAATTTAATCTTTTTATTGGTGTAAATATTTAAAGAGCTCTTAAAAAGGGATACATTTAGATTGGTCCTAACTTATTCACTTCTATCAAAAAAACCATCTCTCCATATGGAATCACAAGTTTTTTCAATATCAAAGCAAACTACAATTATTATCTCCTTCACACCAAGGGTCTTTTCAAATTCATCACTTACTTTGATTAAAATATATGCTGCTGATACGCCTACAGACAAGCTGAAACCTTCAAATATTGAATAGACTGCTCATTTCCACCAGTAAGGGACTGTTTAGGCTGATGAGGAGCCTTGTCACTGAATAATCATACAGACAACACACTGAACCACACACTCTTTAAAGATTTGATCTGTGGTGAAGACCCTGCAAATCCTGCTAGAACAATACCAGTGTAAAAACATGTTTTTGTATTTAAACAAATGTAGCAGGTCCCGGCTAGGTCTCTGCTGGCAGATATATAGATAATCCTCGGACGGAAGGTTCTGGAAATATTGAAAATATAATAAAGAAATCAGCGATGCAGGACACCAGTTGCTCCTTCTCCATTCATTTGGATTATGAGCTCAACTTCCACTGCACTGCAAAGAGTCCCAGAGTGACGCTACTGGTGAGTGCTGCCACCAAGTGTCCATTTTATGCAACAGCATGTCTGTAATCTTTCTTTCATTCTCTGTAATCTCTCATTACAGATTCTATTAGTCAGGATAAAATAAAATACGTTGTAAAAAATAATCTTAACAAAACACCTATTTTGTGAGTATCACACAAACATAGAGGGAACTAGCAACTTAAATCTGTGGTTAATATACAGTGTAGTTTTCACTGAAAAGGCTAAAGGAGGAAGTCGTCATTTCCCCTTCTCTCTTTTATCTGTATTTTCTGGTATGCTTCGCTTGTACTAACACAGAAGTGATGTCATCAGTCGTAAATATCACACATATAAAAAAATTATATCCATAAACAACTGACAGCGCCCCCAAGATCAAGGTCTTTTATTTGAAGTATTGAATGTGTCTCTTTGGCGTCTCTAGGATTGAAGCGGTGTCCAGCAGTGGACAGATGGGCTCAGTCATCAGACTCAAACAGTTTCTAGAGGTATGCAACTGTTGGGCTTTGGTTAGGGGTTTGGTAGATAATTATTCATTATGGAAATCAATAAAACTTAATGAGGATTAATGATAGTGGGGTACCACCTTGGGAAACAGGGAAAGATAGCCAATTGGTTCAGTCTTGTTAAATATACTGAGCTATCACTGTGGAAATGATTACAATTAACTTAACTGAGAACTGATGCACTAACTGACATGCAGGGCAACAACAGTGAGAGGATTAGCTCTTAAAGTTGACTCAGATTGGAATTCATGGCAGTAACAGTCAGGTACAAGCTCTCTATTTGTAATGGAGCTGATGTCACACTGTGTTTTAATTGAGAGAAGAAAGAAGTAAAACAGAATCAATAAATCAATCAATGTTTATTTATATTGTACCAAATCACAACAAAAGTAATTTCAAGGCACTGCACACATAGAGACGGTCTAGATCGTACTCTTTAAATTTAGCTAAAAGTCACCCAACATTCTTACATGAGCAAGCACGTAGTGCTAAAACAGAGGTTGCATGCAAGATGAACAAAATAAGGAATCCAAGAAAACTTTGTACATTTTTAAGTCAAATGCATGCATCATTCTGGTGCACTCAGAGCCAAATTAAGAGGTTATATGAAAAAAATGTGTGTGCTCTTGTAATTTAACCACAGGTTGAACTATTGGTTTGAATGGTGATGACACACCAACAAAGCACAGGAAAGAAATGTTGTGGTTCAGAGTCATTATGCAGATGGAAATAAAGAAGATCGCTCTAATACTTTGTATTTTAGACTGAACCAAGTAAGGTTTGAACAGCACGCAGGTGTTTCAGATTCAGAGGTTAGAGGTGGAGCTGCATGGTTGAGTGGAGGTGTGTGGAGAAGTTTATTTGTGCTGTTGAATGAAACAGCTGTGAAGCAATCAGAAAATGATGCTTTCTTACTGTCAGTGCCGTCTCACTTCATTCACTCTCTAGCTCGCTGGAACATAGCTAACACAGCCTGTTCTCTCCAGTGTGAATGCGTTGGTGGCCTTTTAGATTTTTGCCATGAGTGAAAGTTTTCCCACATTGCTCACAGCTGTACGGCTTCTCTCCAGTGTGAATGCGTTGGTGGCCTTTTAGATTTTTGCCATGAGTGAAAGTTTTCCCACATTGCTCACAGCTGTACGGCTTCTCTCCAGTGTGAATGCGTTGGTGGATTTTTAGATGACTGTCTTGAGTGAAAGTTTTCCCACATTGCTCACAGCTGTACGGTTTCTCTCCAGTGTGAATGCGTTGGTGGATTTTTAGATGACTGTCTTGAGTGAAAGTTTTCCCACATTGCTCACAGCTGTACGGCTTCTCTCCAGTGTGAATGCGTTGGTGGATTTTTAGATTACTGTCTTGAGTGAAAGTTTTCCCACATTGCTCACAGCTGTACGGCTTCTCTCCAGTGTGAATGCGTTGGTGGATTTTTAGACTATTGTCATGAGCAAAAGTTTTCCCACATTGCTCACAGCTGTACGGCTTCTCTCCAGTGTGAATGCGTTGGTGGATTTTTAGATGACTTTCTTGAGCAAAAGTTTTCCCACATTGCTCACAGCTGTACGGTTTCTCTCCAGTGTGAATGCGTTGGTGGATTTTTAGTACACTGTTATAAGTGAAAGTTTTCCCACATTGCTCACAGCTGTACGGCTTCTCTCCAGTGTGAATGCGTTGGTGGATTTTTAGTAGACTGCTATAAGTGAAAGTTTTCCCACATTGCTCACAGCTGTATGGCTTCTCTCCAGTGTGAATGCGTTGGTGGATTTTTAGATGACTGCTATGAGTGAAAGTTTTCCCACATTGCTCACAGCTGTACGTCTTCTTTCCAGTGTGAACGCATTGGTGGATTTTTAGATGACTGCCTCGACGAAAAGTTTTCCCACATTGCTCACAGCTGTATGGCTTCTCTCCAGTATGAGTTTTCTGGTGACTCTGTAAACACCTGGATGTTGTGAAGGCTTTGTCACATTGCTGACAGCAGTGCGTTTTGAGTGCATTCTTTCTTCTTCTTTGTTCCTATGAGAACAGACAAACATACAGAGAAAGAAAGAAAGACATATTAATTGGGTGACATAAAAGGGGAAATCATCTAAGACCATAGAGTTACAGTATGGGAAATGTCAAAATGGCTCTACACTGTGTCAGAAAAGCTGAGTAACATGGGTATTCAATATAGTGCAAAATAAACTTATTCAAAATAAAATAGTCAAAATAAACAAAAAAAGAAAAAGTAGGGTTACTCTGTAAAATCAGTCATGTAGGGAGTGGTTGAGTGAATGTGTGGTGTGTGGCGGTGTGGACATATATACGTATATATGTCTACCGAATACGGATGTAATCTTTATTTAAGAGCAATGGCTGAGAAAATACCACTTGCACGTCTACTTGTAACGGCTCGTCCAGACAAAAAGACAAGAAAGAGAAAGCCGGAGGATGAAAGGACAGCTACTAAAAAGTCACTTGATAAAGCAAGAGGTCAAACAAGAATCAACATCGGAGTAACATTTGAGCGGTGGAGACAACTGAGGGAACTGAAGGGCCTGAACAGTGATGCCGAGGTTGCTCTCTGTCTGTTGGACAGGTAATTATTTGTTTTGCTTCGGGGAGAATTTGTTATATGTATGTGTAAGTTATGCTAACGTAGCTACTTTTGTAGCTTGTATTAGCGTAATGCTAATATTAGCTTTGCTGTGTGTTTAAAACGGGTCGGTGACCCTAGTATTGAATAGATTATAGTATATACATTTTTAAGATATTACTCTACACTAGTCGTCAGTGTCTGCATTATTATTGTGATAAAAAGACCTACGTATATTGGCTTTTACACGTTACAACTGTGGTGATGTCGCTCATTTATGTTTTCATAGCCATGAGAAGGACCGATCAACCTCAACGCTGTCTAAACACGGATTGATGAGACCCCCTCTACCTTCAGTGCAACTATTGTTTCTGAGTCTCTGTCCGACCGGTGAGTTCAACTTGCTGCTACTGCTGCTATGAATATGACTTTGACCAACGTTGTCTTTGGTGGGATATAAATATCTGTCTTTCATATCTAGCCTTTTCTGTTTTATGTGCCTCAAAGTGCCATTTGAGGTACTTCAGAAAACAGCATTATTGCACATACAATATGTGTTATCAGTGATATCTGCCATATCATTATACAGACATGGAGTAAATGTTAGTGATTAGATATTTTGAGAAATATGATGGCCTGAGGATAAAACCTGTCCTTCACCTTAGGAGGTCCAGCACTTCACACCGAGTTGTTAACATCAACAACAACCATCAACACTAAAATAAAACACAGCTAGCATAAGTTGTACCTCTAACTTTGTGTGGTGTTGGTGGAGTAATTGGTCATGCTACAAGCTTGTCTATGGACTATACTCTGGTAGATGCTATGCAGAGAGGATAGGAACAAACTGAGGATCTTCTCAACAGTTTATATCCATCTTTATGCTCCTTTGGTCCAACTGCCAAACCCAAGACTTCTATTTCTACATATAAAAAGTTCTGTGTTTTGTCCTCTATGAATGAAGAGTAAATGTATGTTGACAGTATTTTCTAATTTTGTAATCTTCACAGAGATGATCATGTTAATTCTTCAACTGGTTTGAGCGGACATCTGTCCCTCCCCCAGCCCAGTCATTACTGCAGTAACCCCCCTCGTTGACACCTCTAGTATGCTACCCCCACTAAGCTCAAAAGCACAAAGGAGCTTTTGCAGACCCAACTCAGCAGAGGCCTAGGTGAGTTTTCTTACTATATTGTAGTTTGATGAAGAAGTTCTAACATAATTATGTGCAAAAGAAATGGGAAATAAAGCTCAAAGTATTCTTGTTTTTTGATTGTCTCAAAAATGTATTCATTATTGTCAGATGTGTAATTGTGATATTCTTCCTAAAGGTAAATCACTGCCAAAGGAGTAGATCACCACCGCTGACAAATACTCCCTACACACAGCCTGACCTGTCTGCCTTACCTGGAAACACCTTTTCCAATGTGTAGATATACTCATGTTGAAAATGTACAGATTATTTATGTAACAATAAAAAGAATTATACCAATTTTGTTGTAATTATTCTGTAATCACTTATTTTTAATGTGGTGGTGAGAAAATGTATTGCTTCTTTTGCAGAAATAGTCAAATGAAAGGCATTCATCATTTTCAATTTTTTATTAAAAACTGACAAAATATAAATAACAAAAGACCAAATTTAAAATGTAAAATGTATACTTCCAGGTGAGGGTTAGGGTTAGGAAGCAGGTTGTTGCCCACTGCACTTTTTTCCTAGATCTGTGGGCATCTCACGGCACTTCCTGCACACACACATGTAGGTAGACGTGGAGCTGGAGGGCCTGGTGGAGGAGCATCTCCTGATGCTGACATCTGTAGGATATCAAACATGAGGCTTGGGTCTCTTGTCAGGCAGATCTGAAGCAACTGATGAGATTCTTCCAAACTCAGTCGTTCAATTCTAGCCTGTAAAAAAAAATAGTTCATCAAGAAGATTAGACTCTCACCATCTTGTCCTTTATTATTACTAATATTGTAATTTCATTTATTATATTTTTGGTATGTTGCCGGACCAGAGTTGAAAGTTTCATTTGTTTATATTTTTCTTTTACAGTTTATGAATGACAATAAACTCAGAAATGTTGTGTTCACAGTAAATGGCAGGTCATTGTTTACAGTTCTTGATAATGTTGAGATCAGGCTATTTTAAAAAGGCTACCTGCTCATCTGCAATTCTTTGAGCTTGCAGATTATCCACTTGTTGAATATCCTCATCTTGTAAAAGCTCTCCAGTCGCAGTCCGGCTTGCTCCACGTCCTTGACCTCGAGTTCCTCGGCCTCTGCCCCTTGCACCCCAACACGACCTCCTCTGGTTCTAGCACGACCGTGTCCCCTTGGAGCTGAAGACGTGCTCGGTTCTGGACTGTAGCTCGGGTCTGAGCCAGTGCTCTCATCGTGTAAACTCTAACAATGAAACAACAAAGATATCGTTAGCCTAATAGCATATGTGTCTAACTAAGTTTTATAGAAAAATTGAGATATTGGCCCAAATTTACTTTCCTAACACTTCTGCATCACCCTGCATAGTTGTCAATGAAAAACATAGCAGATATGCTATGTGACTAATAAAAACACGAAATACACGTTTGTCAGTGAAAAACACGTAACAATCATTATTATGTTATTTAGCTGATGGGTCTGAATCATAGGTCTGAATCCAGCCGTATCTTTAGGGAGATTCAGCAGATTCAGACCCGGATCCTGATGTGCTATAAAACAAACAAAAAACATAATAATATAGTTTACTTACAGGTAACTGAGACATGAGTCTGTTTGGTTGTTGTCCAAAATACTTCGAAATGGCTAGCTCGTTAGGTTAGCTCTCCTCTCCTCCCTGCAGCAGTGTGCGCGTTCCAGTTTGTGGGGGCGTGGCTTGGACGGACTCACTGACGGGAGGGGGAGCAGCGGGGTTGAACTTAGAGGAGGCAGGAGGAGGTGCTATTTTCAAATCTTGCTAGCTCTCTTGCTAGCTTTCCAACATTACCAACCCTACCTTTAAATATGATAAGGAAATGTATTTATTTCAAAATAAATCATGGTAACACCACAGTTTTAAGGACAGTGCCACAAAAATGTCCTCATATATTATCATATATTGATATGAATGTTTGTGGACACAACAGTCTTACTGTTTAAACTACTGCAATAGATATTACTATTTTTATTATCTTAAAACTGACCTTGTAGAAGCCAATAACTTAATAATGACCGATAACATAATACATTTACCCTTTTTTTTTTAACCCTGAACCAATAATGTAATAATATAGCTACTAATATCACAGTATTTAAGTTTCATTTATTGGCCATAACTGTGAAATGCATTCTCTCTCTCTCTCTGTCTGAGAGACACAGAGGCAAATTTACTACGTTATCTGCAGTTGTTGTTATTATGTTATTGGCTTCTACAGACCTGTGGAAAATCCTATAAGTCTTTGACCCATATTTTAACTACTGTAGGCCTGACAATAGGAGCCATACTGTTAATCTTAATGTTGGTTATGTGTGCTAGCCACAGCTAAAGGATAATATCCTGTAATGGCCTGAAACTGACGCAGAAGAGAACCGTAACTTTCAACTGGTCTAGTTAAAGGTTTTTTCTCCCGGCACTAAGACATGCTAACTAAAATGGAGGCGGTGGTCAACAATGAGTTTACTGCAGGATAATGAATAATGAAAGAATAATGAATCGGGAGGGAGATAGTTTTTATGGGGGATTTCGTTAAACTTTGTCTGGTATCACTAGTTTCACTACAGAGCGAAGACGAAATAGAAGGAAACACTGAAACCTTTTAGTAGTTTTTACGGCTGAGAAACTGACCTGTTTATCGGTGGTAGCAGAGGGTGAGTCCGGGTTCTGGTTCTCCTCCATGCTGCTCTTGTAGTACTTCTGCTCTGTGAAAAACTAGCAAGTCTCTTCTTATCTCTTTTGATGCGCGCTTTTTATCTTCTTCCTTAGTCTTCTTCTTCCTCTGGTTTGTTTATTGGTTGGCAAACTAGGTTCAAGTCGCATTACCGCCACCTACCGAACGGAAATGTGGAACAGCAGTTTTGTGGGCAAAAAGAAAAGAGACACAAAACCCTAAATTCTCAAGATCTCTTCTTTCTTCTATCGTATAACTTCAGATACTTGATTATGTTATTATATACTTTCTTCGATACACTTCCAAGAAATTTCCCAATAGTGTTGAGTCTGGTATGCTGCTCTAGTGTCATGGACATTCTGTGCTCTTGGTGAAGAATGAAATAGAGACTTAGGTTTTATTGTCTTTGCAAAGAAAAACAAACAATTTGCATCTGAGGGGGAAATAATGAAGGATTAAATAATTGTATTGAAGTGAATGTGATACTTACCTGGTTTTAATGAAAGATTTGAAGGTTGGACAATTTAATTTAATCTATAATTCCTATTCATCTTTTAAATATTGAAATTGAATTATCACGTTAAAAGTAAATTGTGTTGTTCTTTTCTTGTGGAGAATAAATGTATTCTTTGTATTTTCACTGAGTCAAATTTGTCTTGCTTATCATCCTCCTTAAAGGGCCGAAACGTAAGATATTTGTGTAACTACTTATTTGCCTATTTCATTACAAGTAGTGGTTACATCTCCTTTCTATTAAAATAAGTTAATATCTCCATTACCATTTGCTTCATAGTTTTACCAAGTTGTGATGTAAGTACTATTGGTCTGTAATTAGATAGATATAAAGATTATTTCCCCAGTTTCAAAAGTGGTACAATAATTGATCATTTTCAGCTTGTGGAATTTTTCCCTGTTTACCTATCGGCGTTGATTCTCGCCTTTGGATCTGAACACAAATCTTATTTTCAAACTTTTCCACACAACTTATTACAGTTCTGAAAAACACTTCTAGGACATAACTCACATTAGTGTGATGCTACCTAAGGGTTACCTCTTTTTCACTTCTGCTCAGTGCTCTTGGCGTTTCGTCCAGAGCCTTACACACACACATCATTCACACAGCGGTCTGCAGCCAGCCATACTACTTATTACAAAAGGCATTCATACACATTCATTTACACAATACCGGGAAAAAGGAGTATAACACTGTGTCTTGAGATTGATATTTTATATTGATCAATTTAAATTTGTGCTCTTGGAGTAATTATTGTTTGGCTGTGTAAGATAATTACTTGATTACTTAACTTCAGTAACCCTTAAAGCAAGAGACTGAGAACGGAAGCCATCAACAGCCAACTGGGACTTTATTGAAGATGCATCAAATATAGCAGACACCAATGAACCAGTGACAACAGCAGAAAAGCGAAGAACACCCCTAACCGTAACACCCCTTCAGACTCTGCTATGTGGGTGTCATTTGTTATTGTGTGTCTGTCAGGTCAACGGCGTGTTCAGCCAAGGTTCGATTTCCTGGAAGTCTAAACAACTTTTCTTGTAAGTGCTGGCTCCCTGATCTCCTTTAGGGATATCCAAACAACTCCTTAAAAGGCTTGTTGCAACATCAACTATTGACCTTTCGTCTCTCTTGTTGTTCTCACATTTTACTATGATGCACACATATCTGCCTCTACATAGTCCCTCCTCTTTATGATTTTAAAATGTTCGCAGAGATTATGTATGATAAATGTGTCTCTATATGTGTGAATATAGGTAAGATATATGGTACTGTGAGTACAACCAGTGTTCTTCACTAACATGGATATACGGTCTTGTGTGAACTTCTTAATGTGAACATGATACACATAAAAACACATATATATGGTGATATATAGACTTGATATAATCATAGGATACTATGAAAAATATTCTTAGTGTCTGTCACTCATGATGAAGGCGAAAAACCTGACCGGCTGTTGAGTTCAGGAAAATTCCTCCATTGCCCCCTCCCATTGGGTGGCCTGTTCCAAATTATTGGATTTCCAACAAATGGTTCAATATGCTTGAAAAATAGTGTTGGGGTGTGGGTGGTGGGATAGTACAGATCGCTGTGGAGAGTCCGGTCAGGGCTCTGGGGGGTCTCAATAACCAGACCGTGGAGTGCAAAGAGAGTTCTTTATTTCTGCCAGAGGTGGGTGTTCGTACAGAGACTTTCGAGAATATACAATGATATATAACAGAAAAGACCACACTCAGGTAAAACATCCTCACAATACAACAAAAAAGGGGGTAATTAGCCAACAAATATTAGCTTAAAGGTTTACCACATTAACTCTCTATTTACTACTTTAACTCAAACTAATTATGTTTCACAATATCAAACTGAAACCTACTTACAGGACAAATGGACGCACACAATCATCTTGGACTGGAAACTAGTTCTGAAACATCCAAACTCAACTGAAAACTCCAACAAGCATGTCTAATGCTCTCTTCTTTGCTGCTAGCAAACCTACCTTTGTTGCCAAACAGAACAGCTACAGTGCGCCCTCTACTGGTTACATATGCTATTGATGAAATATTAACACAACTTCAGATAAATGTAACATACATATGCAAAATGTCAACTCAAAATACGAATGTGAGTATGGAATTTAAAACACAAAATTAAACACAGAATTGATTATGATATGGTGACAGTGATATTGTATTCTGGTCCACAGTCTCTCGTTTATGTATGTGGTTATAGCATATCTCTTTTTCTGTCCTCTCTCACAAAGAGTGCATCAGCCATTGTTCATTTTCCTTTACCTCACGGTTTATCCTCATCATCTGAAATGTCCTTGTCTTTCATGTAGTCAGGAATTGGGAATAGATCCGGTATCCCTCCCCCCTTTGCATCAGAAGGATTCTGCGCATCAATTGTTCAGGGGGCATCATACTTAGTATTTTTGCTCCTTGTCCGCTGCAAGGTTCAGCTTCTTGTCTTTCGTTCTCATACACCATCTCTTCAGGATAGGCACGACGCAACATGTCTATAAGAAAACGAGAATCAGTACTGTCAGGGCACTTATCCATTTTCCAAAAAATTCCTCTAGCCCATCCCACTTAATACTTCAACCCTTACCAACATTTTCAGTCGATTACTTCTTTAGCTTGAGCTTCAGACTGATCCTTCAAACCTGAACCATTTCTTTGGAACAAACTGAAGATATTAAATCTTTGACATGAACTGAGTAATATGAGTTTTCAATCTTTTTTAACACTTGTGACCTAATTGACCCCCAATTGAAACTAAGTTCATCTTGTCATTTTTTTTTACTTTTTCTTTTCACAGTTAAAAGACTGAGTTGCTTCAGATTACATTTAGAAGAAAAATGTGAAAATTCAATCATCATAATAAAGATTACTTTATGAGACATGTTCCCTTAATTTAAACCTAAACTTCATTAACACTATACATATTTTATCTCCTCATTTAGTCTCACAATAGCCCAGTCTGTACCCAAACATACTATAACATTCTTATTACCATTAAGATTAATTTGTCTCTCTTTTAAACTAACTTCAAGATTGATTTCAACTATAAGTACCTTTCACCATTTGCTGGCCCACATTTTTTTTGCACAGAACATTATAGAAGGTCCATTTCTGGTGTAAAAATGCTCTTCATTTTCCTCCGCTGACAACTTTATGTGATTCACACTTTGAGCACTTCTACAACTTGGATCAACAAAGCTTAAAGCTGCAGTCTGTAGTTTTGAGAAAAAAGTGGACTTAGCCAGAAAATTTTAACGGAGTACAGCTTCCAAGTCCCTCCTTCTTCCTTTCTGTTGCACTACAATTCTGCCTTCAAAGCCCCTCCCCAGAGGAACCTGCAGTGCACGCTGCATGCACGTGAAGGCTCGTCCCCACAGTAAGAGAGGAAATCTGTTTGACCAGTGAGGGCATACGCTGTGCGCTGTACACAAAAATAGTTACAGACTGCAGCTTTAATGTGAAAAAGCAAAAATCTTTCAGGGTACAAGTGAACAACAACAAACTACAATTATCAGAAAAATGATAAGTTTGATCATGTGGGCCGCTAATGGCATGCATGCAGATTTTAAAGTCAGAGCTGGCAGCCCTCAATTTGTAAAAGAACACTGTTATGAAGAGGCATGGAGAGGAGAAAAGGCTCCGGTACTAACCTGTCCCTAAAACATATTCAACATGATGCTGAGTGTCTGAGTTGGTGGATTTTTAGATGAATGTCTTGAGTGAAAGTTTTCCCACATTGCCCACACCAGTACGGCTTCTCTCCAGGGTGAATGCGTTGGTGGATTTTTAGAGTACTATCTCGACTAAAACATTTCCCACATTGCTCACAGCTGTATGGCTTCTCTCCAGTGTGAATGCGTTGATGTTTTTTTAGGGTACTGTTGTCAGAGAAAGTTTTCCCACATTGCTCACAGCTGTATGGCTTCTCTCCAGTGTGAATGTGTTGATGTTTTTTTAGGGTGCTGTTTGCAGTGAAAGTTTTCCCACATTGCTCACAGCTGTACGGCTTCTCTCCAGTGTGAATGCGTTGGTGGATTTTTAGGGTGCTGTTTTCAGTGAAAGTTTTCCCACATTGCTCACAGCTGTACGGCTTCTCCCCAGTGTGAATGCTTTGATGTGTTTTTAGGGTGCCGTTGGCAGTGAAAGTTTTCCCACATTGTTCACAGCTGTACGGCTTCTCTCCAGTGTGAATGCGTTGGTGGCTTTTCAGATGACTGTCTTGATTAAAAGTTTTCCCACATTGCTCACAGCTGTATGGCTTCTCTCTAGTGTGAATGTGTTGGTGTTTTTTTAGGGTGCTGTATGCAGTGAAAGTTTTCCCACATTGCTCACAGCTGTATGGCTTCTCTCCAGTGTGAATGCGTTGGTGGATTTTTAGGGTGCTGTTTTCAGTGAAAGTTTTCCCACATTGCTCACAGCTGTACGGCTTCTCCCCAGTGTGAATGCGTTGGTGGATTTTTAGTCTACTGCCTTGAATGAAAGTTTTCCCACATTGCTCACAGCTGTACGGCTTCTCTCCAGTGTGAATGTGTTGGTGGATTTTTAGACTACTGCCTACACTGAAAGTTTTCCCACATTGTTCACAGCTGTACGGCTTTTCTCCAGTGTGAATGCGTTGATGTTTTTTTAGGGTGCCGTTGTCAGTGAAAGTTTTCCCACATTGCTCACAGCTGTATGGCTTTTCTCCAGTGTGAATGCATTGATGTTTTTTTAGGGTGCCGTTGTGAGTGAAAGTTTTCCCACATTGCTCACAGCTGTATGGCTTCTCTCCAGTGTGAATGCGTTGGTGGATTTTGAGACTATCATCTCGAGGAAACGTTTTCCCACATTGCTCACAGCTGTACGGCTTCTCTCCAGTGTGAATGCGTTGGTGGATTTTTAAACTACCGACTTGAGTAAAAGTTTTCCCACATTGCTCACAGCTGTACGGCTTCTCTCCAGTGTGAATGCGTTGATGTTTTTTTAGGGTGTCGTTGTCAGTGAAAGTTTTTCCACATTGCTCACAGCTGTACGGCTTCTCTCCAGTGTGAATGCGTTGGTGGATTTTTAGACTACTGCCTACACTGAAAGTTTTCCCACATTGTTCACAGCCGTACGGCTTTTCTCCAGTGTGAATGCGTTGATGTTTTTTTAGGGTGCCGTTGTCAGTGAAAGTTTTCCCACATTGCTCACAGCTGTATGGCTTCTGTCCGGTATGAGTTTTATGGTGACTCTGTAAAAACCTGGATGTTGTGAAGGCTTTGTCACAGTGCTGACAGCAGTGCATTTTGAGTATCTTTCTTCTTCTTCGTTTCTATGACAAATATACAAAGAAAGAGAAAGAAAAAAAGAAAGATATTAAGTTAGGTGGGTGAATGTGTGGCATTAGATGGTGAAACAAAGGCTCAGCAGGCCAAGGTGTGTCACATCTTACTGATCAGTGTGCCTGCTAATCATGAACCTGCCTCTGCAGACAAAACACAGCAGTAACAAGAGGAGCAAAGTAGAGGGGTCATTGCAAGGATCCAGGGTTTCTTAAACTTGACCCTGACCAGACTAATTCAGGACATCTTGGCCTCTCCTGACCTTTATGTGACCCCATTATTAGTTTTTCCCCATTTCATAAAATAAAATGACACCATTTACGAAAAACCCAAAACAACAAACAAGACAATCACGAAACTGTAGCGATATTGATATGGACTGTTCATCAGACAAAACCAGACATCTGAATATGATTAAGGTCCTAATCAGAGATGATCATCATTAGTTCAAAATATCACGGTAAATGATACTGTCAAATGGCACAATCATATTAAGTGGTGGAATCTGATAAAGTAAATGTTGGGTTTGTTTGTGTGTTTGGTGGGGTAACAGTATATAACCAAGTTTCACTTTGTTGCAAACAAAGCTAGAAAATGTTTACTTTTAGTTTGAAGAATTTTCCATCCTCCCACTCGTGTGCAGTACACAAAGTAAAATTCCTGTACAAAAACATCATAAGTATTAAAAGTTCATGTAGAAAGTGCAGTGTTAACAACATTTTGTCAAAGGATTAAGTGAAAGTGGTGTTTTTTGCTGCCTTTAACTGATACATTATTATAAGGGACATCATTAGATTATTAATAATAGATTGAGCAGTAGGTAAATGACAAAATGTTACTGGAAAGATCTCACTTTCATGTATTAGTGATCATAGTTCAGTCAATAACAAAACAGCATTACCGGACAACCAATTATTTTTTATTTTAAATTTTAACATGTTGAGTTTCACTAGACATAAATAGTTGGTTTTGAACCAGTTTTACACTGTAGAAAAAGAAAATGTAATTATATGAGGGATTTAGATAGGGAACTATGCAAAAATAAACTCTGTAAAGCAGAAATGAAGAAGACAGATGTATTGTGTTGATATAAAGGTTATGAGTTGTTAAATAAATCAATCAGAGAGGAAATCTGGAAGGAACGAGATGCACTGTGTTGTAATTGGTTCTATTTTACAAGTCACATATTTGTTACTGTGGTCCCCCATTCCTGGGACCCGTAAACATTACAGTAATCAATTAAGTTTCCTGAACCCCTTTTATTAGTACTAAAATATAGTTGAAATAAACATTTTGCCAGGAACAATAATGTAGAAACCATTAATATTAGAGAAAGTATTAGTGGAAATAAATGGGAGGTTGTCCTTAAGTATTGCTACTAGCCTGGCTCTCATCTTAAATTTTAAAATGAAAAATGATTGGTTGTCCAGTAATGCTGTTTTGTTATTGACTGAACTATGTTCACTAATACATGAAAGTGAGATCTTTCCAGTAAAATGTCGTCATTAAGACACTGCTCATCTATTATTAATAATATAATGATGTCACTTATAATAATATACCAGTTAAAAGAAGCAAAAAACACCACTTTCACTTAATACTTTGACTACAGTTTGTTAATACTGCACTTTTCTACATGTACTTTTACTAGGTATGATTTTTTTGTACAGGAATTTTACTTTACTGGATTATTTTTACATTGCTGTATTGATACTTTTCAAAGATCTGCTCCCAATTATGCCAGCGTTTTCTTCAGATGACTGGTAAGTCTTAAGTACATTTAAGACGGTGATTGTGACATTATAGCACATACATGAGATTATTAAAAAAGTTCTGAAATAAATGCAAATCCTATATTTTACATGTTAAATATGATAAGGAAATTCATTTAAGATAAATCATGGTCACACCACAGTTTTTAAGGACAGTGCCAAAAAAATCACCTCATTTAAAATGTTGACATGAATGTTTGTGGACACAACATTCTTGATGTTACTACTGCAACAGATATTACTATTTTTATTATCTTAAAATTGACCATGTAGAAGCCAATAACTTAACGACAGATAACATAACATATTTACCCATTTTTTAATATAATAAGCCAATAACGTAATGAGTTATTAATGTTATAACTGAAGCCAATAATGTAATATACTACTATCACAGTATTTAAGTTTCATTCATTGGATATAACTGTGAAAATGCATTCTCTCTCTCTCTCTGTGACACTGTATGCTAAAATGCATGCAGAGAGAGAGAGAGAGAGAGAGAGAGAGAGAGAGAGAGAGAGACATTGTTTTATTATGTTATTGGCTATTTGCTCAGAAGCTCTGTAGAAGAAGTCTTGAATATGCATTTTTAATACCTTGCAGTTTAGGTGATGCTATGTGCCACATCCTCATTGGCTCACACTGGATGCTTTTGTTCTTCTTTGGGGGTTTTCCATATCATATAATGTGGTCGTGTCATATGCTTTAAGTCTGTTGTTGACTGATGAGAAAATACAAATCTCTTATATTCATTTTGTGTTCCTATAACCAGTAACACCAATGGCTTATATTCATGTTTACATCTGCATAATCACTTTGCAACATTATATTCAGTTTGGTTAGCGTGACTATTTTTATGACTGTGATAATGATTAAAAGTGTATGCGCTATACTTTGCATTCCACACTTGTAGAAGTAGAGTTATTGTGCTTGTGATTGTAAGAGGCCACAGTGCTAGAAGGCCAAGGAGTTAACACTTGCTCTTTGTTGCAGTAAATTTCCATCCTATGCTATGAGTTATTTTGACTAATGTCGAAGGTCACAAGTGGTGGGAGAGAGAGAGACTCGACAACGGAGACAGCACGGGATGGCTCCAGAGGGAAAACAACCCACCATCTGGCGCCCTGATAACACTTGTTGATAAAAGATGATTTGCTGCTTTGTTAGGTATAAAGCTTTTGCTCAAAGGACTGACCTCTGACCTTACTCTGTGCACGGTTGGTAGCTGTGTATTGTTGATCTGCTCCTTCTTGCAAGAATTAAAAGTAACTTGACTTTTGAACTTGGTTTCAGACTCAGTCTTGTATTTAATTTTTCTATCATTGACTCAGGTCTGCGATCTGTCAAAATAAATAATGTATTTGGCACCAGTTCCTCTTTAATTATCAGGAACATTAAATCCTCCAGTGGAACAGCTTAGATGCATAAATTGTCCTGCTACTTGTCTCATATTGTTTACTTTCTTCCTCCTTGATATCAGCTACAGGCAGAAGTTGAGATTAAGCTGACATTTCACATACTTGCTGAGAACACATTACAGGTAATCTTCGCATGCTCAGTAGTTTTCCACTTCAAGTTACATTGTGTTCTTTGTTACAGTAGTGTGACTATGTCTAAGACAATGCAAGCATTCACTTCTTATCACTTATAAAAACCCTTATTAATTAATGTAACATTGTTCCCTTTAATCATCACAGTAATTTCCTGTATACTTACCGCAGATTATATAATGCAAAAGTTCAAGGCTCCATGAGTATGATACAACACCTTCTAGTCAACTTTTTAGTCAGCAACACACAACATCACTTCAAACCACAATAACCACTCTTTCTGACTCATACACTACTACACTACTCTACATTTTTTGATGACATAAGCAAAAACGTATTGGTGTTTCATTATGTCTGATTAAATTTGATTAACAAAAGGATACAAAACCTCACACATCTTAAACTGGTTTAAGCTGTTTTTTCAGCAGGGTAGTCGTAGACTTTTCCGACCCCCCCACAGAAATCGTGACTTCAGGTTACAAAAGCTACTCGCCATCTCCGCTTCTGTTTAAACATATTCACTTAAAGCAGTCTTATTATCGTCGGTTTACTGCAGGATAATGAATAATGAAAGAAGAATAAATCGGGAGGGAGATGGTTTCGTTGAGCTTTGTCTGGTGGTATCACTAGTTTCACTACAGAGCGAAGCATATACGAAATAGAAGGAAACACTGAAACCTTTTAGTAGTTTTTACGGCTGAGAAACTGACCTGTTTATCGGTGGTAGCAGAGGGTGAGTCCGGGTTCTGGTTCTCCTCCATGCTGCTCTTGTAGTAGTTCTGCTCTTTCAAAAACTAGCAAGCCTCTTCTCTTTTCTCCTGACTGCAGACCGCAATGTCTCATTTACATTTGACTTCACCCACATCGATATGCAGTCAAGTTAACGCTTACTAGACACAATATGATATTCTTTCAAAATAAAACTTCCGTTTAAACGTCAGAACATTTTCCAATCTACGTGTAATTTGGTAATTTGCAGCACATTGTACATGTATGTAGCTAGTTATAAAGCTACTTTGTTTAGCTATCAATTATTATTCTTATATACAGTCTATGAAAGGAACAAGCAGATGTTTTGTGGCGCATTACACGTCTTAGTGAAATAGGAAATAGAAAATGAGATTTTTCATTATACAACGTGAAAAATGCAGATGAATTACACTTCATGCACGGACCCATGGCAAGGTGTTAACAATGCTCACTGACATATTGGAGCATGAAAAAAAGAAAGAAACACCCAGAAATCAAGGCTGACCAAATAAGAAAACTCCAGTTCCCGGTGGTGCTCCTGTCCACAACCTTAAGACCAGACATCATCATGCTGTCTCAAGAGGCAAATATGTGGAGCATAAACTGCACACTGCTTCTCCATGTTTAGTTCTGACTCTGGGGACAGAATGCAGATCTGTCCCAGATGACCTGAGAGATCTGGATGTTTCATAACATAGCAGCAGATAAGAAATGCATTTTGGCTTTAAGCTGAATTATGGCCTAAACTAAAAGCGCAAATGACCTCTGGGCTCATTTGAACCAGGAGAAAGGATCAACAATTAGGAAACATAGACAGAAAACTCCTCATATCTACCAGAAAAAAGCCATAAACTCTAACTCACAATTCTGAGGACTTTGGTGAAGCCTCCCTGCAAATCTGAGTCAAACCTGAATTTCATGTAAATTAAGTGGCTTATCAGTGTGCAAGTTATGTAATGGTATTTGTCATGTAAATATAAGAATAATGATACATCTGCTATGACAAACCTGTGTGATCATCTATTAAGATATTTAGTTCCAGATGTTACAATATCTACTTCCTTTGACACTACTGCCCTCTAGTGACGAGTTGACTCCCTTACATGTTTAACTGTGTGATTTTGTTTTCTAAATTCAAAATATGTTTAACTTTAGATCCATTAGTCTTGTAGACATTTTAATAATACATAAGATGAGTAGTTTTACTGTAAAAATACATTTTCTATAAAGATATTTTGTTTGGAGAATTTCAGGTTGAACCCGTCTTGTTTTGGTAAACAACTTTCGTCATATTGAATATTTTTATATCATAAAGAGTTGAGTTTATATTTGAAAATGTTTCATCTAGTCATACAATTGTTTTAATTTTATTTCATTTCGTCCAAGTATCAAACTTGTCACTGTAGATGGTTTGAGAAATCTGAATCAATCAAGGTTTGATGCCTATACATCACAAAATATTCCAATATTTCAATTAAATGAATAAAAGATAAAATTAAATAGTCAGTTTGCAGTATGGAAAAGTAACTGTGGACAAGTTGCTTTGTAGTTTCAGCTGCTAATATTTATATTGTAAGCTTACATACTAAAAAGAATAATTTGACATTAGGTGAAGTTAACTTGTAAAATAAGCAGGTTATTTTTTTATGGTTGATTTCTGAGAGAGGAGACAGAGGATCTTCAGTAAGCAGGAGGTATATCAGCGACCACTGCTTTCATGTGTGGGAGAGTGGGAGTAAAGATTTGGACGTGGACTTGGACGTACTGGATGTCCACTTGGATTACACTTAAGCTTAAGCAAAATGAGAGAGAAAAAGGCAGCCAATAACTGAACTGAAGCTAGTTGAGTTGGAAAGAAGAAACTTACTTGACTGAACTGAACTAAACTTTCAAGATAAACAAACAATTTGCATCTGAGGAGGAAATAATGAAGGACTAAATAATTGTATTGAAGTGAATGTGATACTTCCCTGGTTTTAATGAAAGATCTGAAGGTTGGACAATTTAATTTAATCTATTATTTCTATTTATTTCTTAAATATTGAACAAGCTGTGAAGAAAGGATACATTCAGATTGGTCTAGTTTTATTACTATGATTTTGGGCCAAATTTAAGTTAACATGTTAAAAGTAAATTGTGTTGTTTTTTCTTGTGGAGAATAAATGTATTCTTTATATTTTCACTGAGTCACATTTGTCTTGCTTAGCATCCTCTTTAAAAGCGCCTATAGGTAAAATACTTGTGTAGATATCTATTTCATTACAAGTAGTGGTTACATCTCCTTTCTATTAAAATAAGTTAATATCTCCATTACCATTTGCTTCATAGTTTGACCAAGTTGTGATGTAAGTACTATTGGTCTGTAATTAGATAGATATAAAGATTATTTCCCCAGTTTCAAAATTCGTACAATAATTGATCATTTTCAGCTTGTGGATTTTTTCCCTGTTCTCCAAACTTTATTAAACAAGGGCACTCGGGGCAAAAAAAGAAATAATTAAGAACATAAAATAATAAGTATAAAAACAATAAAAACAATTGGAAATGAAAAAAGGAAACAAAAACAAAATACATGATAATTCCTAAACAATGCAGTGGTGCACACAATGCATTATTATAGACTATACAATAGGCTGATTCCATTACTGAAGACGCATTGAGTATGACCATTTATGGGCATATAGTATTCGTGGTACTATCTGTGAAGGCTTAAAGACTCTCCACAGAAGACAGTTTCCTCAGAATCGTGGTGGCATCATGCATCAGACGAGTGTATTGATAATACTTTGATTCTCCTTTACTGAGCTGCAATAAACACTTTCAGCGTAAGACATCCCAGACTCCTGTTCACTTTTCTCTACTGCTGAGGTTAACTATTGACAAACTAATTCTCCATAACACAAATGACAGTTACTATATGATGACTGTTGAAATTGTTTGAATACACAATATTAGAGTTTGGAAAGACCCGATGTTCAAATGTTATCTGCTTCTTTAATAGATATCTGGAGGTTGTTACTGTGTCTTCTGGAATAGTGGCCTCAGTGGGAGTACATTGTTATCCCTGTCCAGATTAAAGCTGCTTTCCAAGATGAGGTCCATAAACAGTCCAAACCTGACCACCTATCCGAGTCTTCCTTTGTGTCTCTAACATGGTCCTTTTTTCAGGCTTTCCAAGGCTCTTGATATGAAATCTGAACATGGAAAAAAGAGAGAGAAGCCTCCTTAGCTTGAGCTTCAGACTGATCCTTCAAACCTGAACCATTCCCTTAATTTCTGTCTTAAACCTAACTTCATTAACACTATACATATTTTATCTCCTCATTTAGTGTCACAATTAGTCCAGTCTGTACCCAAACATACTATAACATTATTATAACCATTATGATTATTTGTTCCTTAATCGTTTGTAAAACCAAAAAAAAAAATCCTTAATCCACTTTAAACTGTTTTAAAATAACTTCAAGGTTTGTTTTACTTCAACTATAAGTACATTTCACCATCATATATATCTTTTGCACAGAACATTATAGAGTTGAAAGATGGGAAGGCCCATTTCTGGTGTAAAAATGCTCTTAATTTTCGTCCCCTGACAATTTTATGTGATTTACACTTTGAACACTTCTACGACTTGATATTTAATGTGAAAAAGCAAAAATCTTTGAGGGTAAAAGTGAACGACAACAAACTTGGTGGCTTTTTAGATGACTGGCTTGAGTAAAAGTTTTCCCACATTGCTCACAGCTGTACGGCTTCTCTCCAGTGTGAATGCGTTGGTGGATTTTGAGACTGTCATCTCGAGTAAAAGTTTTCCCACATTGCTCACAGCTGTACAGCTTCTCTCCAGTGTGAATGCGTTGATGGTATTTTAGACCACTGACTTGAGTAAAAGTTTTCCCACATTGCTCACAGCTGTACGACTTCTCTCCAGTGTGAATGCGTTGGTGGCTTTTTAGATGACTGCCTACATTGAAAGTTTTCCCACAATGCTCACAGCTGTACGGCTTCTCTCCAGTGTGAATGCGTTGGTGGATTTTGAGACTACTGCCTACACTGAAAGTTTTCCCACATTGCTCACAGCTGTACGGCTTCTCTCCAGTGTGAATGCGTTGGTGGCTTTTCAGATGACTGTCTCGAGTAAAAGTTTTCCCATATTGCTCACAGCTGTACGGCTTCTCTCCAGTGTGAATGCGTTGGTGCATTTTTAGATGACTGTTTCGATTAAAAGTTTTCCCACATTGCTCACAGCTGTAGGGCTTCTCTCCAGTGTGAATGCGTTGGTGGATTTTTAGACCACCGCTTTCACTGAAGGTTTTCCCACATTGCCCACAGCTGTACGGCTTCTCTCCAGTGTGAATGCGTTGATGTTTTTTTAGGGTGCCGTTGTCAGTGAAAGTTTTCCCACATTGCTCACAGCTGTACAGCTTCTCTCCAGTGTGAATGCGTTGATGGATTTTTAGACTACTGCCTACACTGAAAGTTTTCCCACATTGTTCACAGCTGTACGGGTTCTTTCCAGTGTGAATGCGTTGGTGGATTTTGAGACTATCATCTCGAGCAAACGTTTTCCCACATTGCTCACAGCTGTACGGCTTCTCTCCAGTGTGAATGCGTTGGTGACTTTTCAGATGACTGTCTTGACTAAAGGTTTTCCCACATTGCTCACAGCTGTACGGCTTCTCTCCAGTGTGAATGCGTTGGTGGATTTTTAGATAACTACCTACACTGAAAGTTTTCCCACATTGCTCACAGCTGTATGGCTTCTCTCCAGTGTGAATGCGTTGATGTTTTTTTAGGGTACTGTTGTCAGAGAAAGTGCTCCCACATTGCTCACAGCTGTACGGCTTCTCTCCAGTGTGAATGCGTTGGTGGCTTTTTAGACTACCGCCTTCACTGAAGGTTTTCCCACATTGCTCACAGCTGTACGGCTTCTCTCCAGTGTGAATGCGTTGGTGGATTTTGAGACTACTGCCTACACTGAAAGTTTTCCCACATTGCTCACAGTTGTACGGCTTCTCTCCAGTGTGAATGCGTTGGTGACTTTTCAGATGACTGTCTTGACTAAAAGTTTTCCCACATTGCTCACAGCTGTAAGGCTTCTCTCCAGTGTGAATGCGTTGGTGACTTTTCAGATGACTGTCTTGACTAAAACTTTTCCCACATTGCTCACAGCTGTACGGCTTCTCTCCAGTGTGAATGCGTTGGTGGATTTTTAGATTACCGGCTTGAGCAAAAGTTTTTCCACATTTCTCACAGCTGTATGGCTTCTCTCCAGTATGAGTTTTCTGGTGACTCTGTAAACACCTGGATGTTGTGAAGGCTTTGTCACAGTGCTGACAGCAGTGCGTTTTCAGTATCTTTCTTCTTTGTTTCTATGACAAACAAATAAAGAAAGAGAAAGAAAGAAAGAAAGATATTAAGTTAGGTGGGTGAATGTGTGGCATTAGATGGTGAAACAAAGGCTCAGCAGGCCAAGGTGTGTCACATCTTACTGATCAGTGTGCCTGCTAATCAGGAACCTGCCTCTGCAGACAAAACACAGCAGTAACAAGAGGAGCAAAGTAGAGGGGTCATTGCAAGGATCCAGGGTTTCTTAAACTTGACCCTGACCAGACTAATTCAGGACATCTTGATCTCTCCTGACCTTTATGTAAACCCATTATTAGTTTTTCCCCATTTAATAAAATAAAATGACACCATTTACGAAAAACCCCAAAACAACAAACAAGACAATCACGAAACTGTAGAGATATTGATATGGACAAAACCAGACATCTGAATATGATTAAGGTCCTAATCAGATGTGCCGCTATGATCATCATTAGTTCAAAATATCACGGTAAATGATACAGTCAAATGGCACAATCATATTAAGTGGCAGAATCTGATAGTAAATGTTGGGTTTGTTTGTGTGTTTGGTGGGGTAACAGTATATAACCAAGTTTCACTTTGTTGCAAACAAAGCTAGAAAATGTTAACTTTTAGTTTGAAGAATTTTCCATCCTCCCACTCATGTGCAGTACACAAAGTAAAATTCCTGTACCAAAACATCATAAGTATTAAAAGTTCATGTAGAGGGGCTGAGCATAGCTTAGCGGGTAGAGCATCTGTGTGTGAGAGAGAGAATGCATTTTCAAAGTTTTATCCAATAAATGAAACTTCAACAAAGTGATATCAGTATATTGTTATGTTATCTGCTCCAGTCTCCAAGAGAGAGAGAGACAGAGAGGCCAATAACGTAATAACTTATTACATTACTGGCAAAAAGTTATTGCATTATTGGTTCAGGACTATTATTGTATTATTAGCTCATTACATTAAAAAACAAAGGGCAAATTTACTACTTTATCTGCAGTTATTATGATATTGGCTTCTACAGACCTGTGGAAAAGTCTTTGACCCATATTTTTACTAACGTAGGCCTGATAATAGGAGCGATACTGTTAATCTTAATGTTGGTTATGTGTGCTAGCCACAGCTAAAGGACAATATCCTGTAATGGCCTGAAACTGACACAAATCCAGATATTGAGCTAGAAAATGTTGATGAACTGGAAAGAAAACTGCATGACTTTATGATTACCCAGTTAACTATCAAAATGAAACAGACACTACGGACCAATTATAATCTAATAAAAAGCTTAAAAACGTGTGATGAAGAAATGGACACTTATAAGAAATAAGAAGAGCTGTTGTTCTGAAGACTGTATGACAGAGCAGGTGATGAACACTGCCCGACCACTAGGGGCGCTGCCGCGCCCGGTAAAGCAGTATACTGCTGGGTTTTGAGAGAGAGAAGTGGAGACAGTCGGGAGCAGTGTTATTTTGTACATAAAGTGGACAAAGTTGTTGCTCTGAATTAGTTGGTTGTTATTTGATGTGCGTCCAGAGAAATGTGAGTTGAGTTATGTTTGATTACCAAATGCATTTAATTGTTGTGCTGCTACCTGTTAGATTTTGGTTTATATCTGGTGCTAATGAGCGTGTCTTGGTAATGATTAAGGGTGCTAATTATCAACAGTAATGATACGAACGGTCATTTATTTTATATTATACCGTCTCTTTTCTGTCTCACTTATCTTTATGTGATATACACATAATTCTGGTGATTGTGTATGTTAGATTTCATTTGCTTGAGGAAGTTATTGAGATGCTAAGGATAATTATTATTATTATTATTGTGTGTTTGTTATTAATGGTTATTATTATTTCTGCTTATTTCAGAACCACACATACACACCTGAACAACCATATCTGTAAAGGGTGACTTTCAGTTGAATTAAAGCGCCATAACCTGATCAACTGTTTCATCCTTGTCTTGGGGGAACCTTGAGAACTGCGTTCTGACCGACGCACATTTCGCGATTGCGATACAGAGAAGCCAGTCATCTTTCTATGAGCCTCTTTATTACAGCTGTATTTTAATAAAAGCTTAGAATATAAACTTATTACGCATTAAAGCTGATGAAGGTTTTGAGACACATTGTTATTTTAGTATAAATTTAAAAAAAAAAAAAAAAAAACGATACTCACTGGAACATAGACAATATACTGTAACTTTAGTAATTTGTGTCTTTAGTGTTTTAAGAAAAGTTTTAGAGACAATGGAGTAAAAGGTTCCTGAATTTACAGAGGAAAGCTTGGAAATAACTGTGTAAAATGCTCGAACACATGAAAGAGAAAGATACAAAGAAAACTGAGCTCCACCCCAGGTAAAGCTCAAACAGATGAACTATAAGAATGAGATTCACCAACAGCCATTCAGTGTGTTTGTTGCATGAACAGCTCTCGGTTTGCTTGAATCACATTTTTGATGCACAGTCCACTGAACTCTGCTCGACTCAGTGTTCTTTCTTTATTAATTGATAATACATGTTGTGGAGAACCGTAACTTTCAACTGGTCTAGTTAAAGGTTTTTTCTCCTGGCACTAAGACATGCTAACTAAGATGGAGGCGGTGGTCAACAATGAGCTAGTTGTAGACTTTTCCGACCCCCCACAGAAATCGTGACTTCAGGCTACAAAAGCTACTCGCCATCTCCGCTTCTGTTTAAATATATTTACTTAAATCAGTCTTATTATCGTCGGTTTACTGCAGGATAATGAATAATGAAAGAATAATGAATCAGGAGGGAGATAGTTTTTATGGGGGATTTCGTTAAACTTTGTCTGGTATCACTAGTTTCACTACAGAGCGAAGCTTATACGAAATAGAAGGAAACACTGAAACCTTTTAGTAGTTTTTACGGCTGAGAAACTGACCTGTTTATCGGTGGTAGCAGAGGGTGAGTCCGGGTTCTGGTTCTCCTCCATGCTGCTCTTGTAGTAGTTCTGCTCTGTGAAAAACTACCAGGGCTCTTCTCTTTGTTTCGCGGTGTTCTTCTTCTTCCTGCTTTGGTCTCTTTATCGGTTGGCAAACTAGTTTAAAGGTGCATTACCGCCACCTACTAGACTGAAATGTGAAACAGCAGATGAGCAAGCAAAAACCCACCTGAGTTCTCAAATTCTCTCTAATAGCCCCGTTTCTTCCAAGTACTTGATTTTGTGACTATATTTCAGCATTATATGTTGCCAGCAAAAAGTATTCCCTTGTGAATTTTATTTTTTTATGAAGACCCATGTTTTTCATGTTCTGTTTTTGAATATTTAACCCAGTAATAAGCTGATAAAGGTTTAAGAAATAATTGTTATATCTTGATATCAATCTGCATATAAAACAATTAAAAAATGACATTAGGTGAATTTAACTTGTATGATAGGCAGGTTATTTGTTTATGATTGATTTCTGAGAGAGGAGACAGAGGATCTTTAGCAAGCAGGACATATATCAGCGAACACCACTTTCATGTGTGGGAGAGTCAGAGCCAAGACTTGGACGTGGACCTGGACCATCCGTCCAGATCTCCACTTGGATTACAGTTAAGCAAAATGAGAGAAAAAAAGGCAGCCACTAACAGAACGGTAACTACATAGTTGAATGGGGAAAAAGAAACTTACTGACTTGATTGAACTGAACTAAACTTTCAAGGAAAACAAACAATTTGCATCTGAGGGGGAAATAATGAAGGACTAAATAATTGTATTGAAGTGAACGTGATACTTCCCTGGTTTTAATGAAAGATCTGAAGGTTGGACAATTTAATTTAATCTATTATTTCTATTTATTTTTTAAATATTGAACAATCTGTGAAGAAGGGATACATTCAGATTGGTCTAGTTTTATTATTATTATTATGGGCCAAATTTAAGTTAACATGTTAAAAGTAAATTGTGTTGTTTTTTCTTGTGGAGAATAAATGTATTCTTTATATTTTTACTGAGTCACATTTGTCTTGCTTAGCATCCTCTTTAAAAGGGGCTATAGGTAAAATACTTGTGTAAATACCTATTTCATTACAAGTAGTGGTTACATCTCCTTTCTATTAAAATAAGTTAATATCTCCATTACCATTTGCTTCATAGTTTGACCAAGTTGTGATGTAAGTACTATTGGCCTGTAATTAGATAGATATAAAGATTATTTCCCCAGTTTCAAAATTCGTACAATAATTGATCCTTTTCAGCTTGTGGAATTTTCCCGTTCTCCAAACTTTATTAAACAAGGGCACTCGGGGCAAAAAAAGAAAGAATAAAGAACATAAAATAATAAGTATAAAAACAATTGGAAATGAAAAAAGGAAACAAAAACAAAATACATGATAATTCATAAACAATGCAGTAGTGCACACAATGCATTACATAATACATTAATGATCAATAATACATGAAACAGTGCAGTGGTGCATTCATTTAAAAGGTTTGGCACACAGTTCCGGTCAAACAATAGAAATTATGTGCTAGATGTTCCCACACAACGTTACACACTATTTTAACTTTAACAACACTGCATTGCTGTGGCACCCAAGGTCAGAGGATATGAATGTCTGACTCCCTAACTCCACAGATGGGTAACTGTGTTTCCTTGTTTGTAGAATAACAAACCAATAGGCTGATTCCATTACTGAAGATGCATTGAGTATGACCATTTGTGGGCATATAGTATTCGTGGTACTATCTGTGAAGGCTTAAAGACTCTCCACAGAGGACAGTTTCCTAAGAATCGTGGTGGCATCATGCATCAGACGAGTGTATTGATAATGCTTTGATTCTCCTTTGTTGAGCCGCAATAAAACACTTTCAGCATAAGAGCATCCGAATCTTCCTTTGTGTCTCTAACATGGTCCTTTTTTTCAGGCTTTCCAAGGCTCTTGATATGAACTCTGAACATGGAAAAAAGAGAGAGAAGCTTCCTTAGCTTGAGCTTCAGACTGATCCTTCAAACCTGAACCATTCCCATAATTTCTGTCTTAAACCTAACTTCATTAACACTCTACATATTTTATCTCCTCATTTAGTGTCACAATTAGCCCAGTCTGTACCAAAACATACTATAACATTCTGATAACCATTATGATGAATTGTTCCATAATCTTCTGTAAAACCAAAGAAAAAAATCCTTAATCCACTTTAAACTCTTTTAAATTAACTTCAAGGTTTGTCTTAGTTCAACTATAAGTACCTTTCACCATCATTCATATCTTTTGCACAGAACATTACAGAGTTGCAAGATGGGAAGGCCCATTTCTGGTGTAAAAATGCTCTTCATTTTCCTCTGCTGACATTTATATGTGATTTACACTTTGAACACTTCTATGACTTGATATTTAATGTGAAAAAGCAAAAATCTTTGAGGGTAAAAGTGAACAACAACAACCTTGGTGGCTTTTTAGATGACTGTCTTGAGTAAAAGTTTTCCCACATTATTCACAGCTGTACGGCTTCTCTCCAGTGTGAATGCGTTGGTGGTTTTTAAGCTGACTGCCTTCACTGAAAGTTTTCCCATATTGCTCACAGCTGTACGGCTTCTCTCCAGTGTGAATGCGTTCGTGCCTTTTTAGACTACTGTCGTGAGTGAAAGTTTTCCCACATTGCTCACAGCTGTACCACTTCTCTCCAGTGTGAATGCGTTGGTGGATTTTGAGATTACCATTTCGAGTAAAAGTTTTCCCACATTGCTCACACCAGTACGGCTTCTCTCCAGTGTGAATGCGTTGGTGGCTTTTCAGATGACTGTCCCGACTAAAAGTTTTCCGACATTGCTCACAGCTGTAGGGCTTCTCTCCAGTGTGAATGCGTTGGTGGATTTTTAGATGATTGCTTACACTGAAAGTTTTCCCACATTGCTCACAGCTGTATGGCTTCTCTCCAGTGTGAATGCGTTGGTGGTTTTTTAGACTACTGTTGTGAGTGAAAGTTTTCCCACATTGCTCACAGCTGTACGGCTTCTCTCCAGTGTGAATGCGTTGGTGCCTTTTTAGACGACTGTCTACACTGAAAGTTTTCCCACATTGCTCACAGCTGTAGGGCTTCTCTCCAGTGTGAATGCGTTGGTGGATTTTTAGACCACCGCTTTCACTGAAGGTTTTCCCACATTGCTCACAACTGTACGGCTTCTCTCCAGTGTGAATGCGTTGGTGGATTTTTAGACCACCGCTTTCACTGAAGGTTTTCCCACATTGCTCACAGCTATACGGCTTCTCTCCAGTGTGAATGCGTTGGTGGATTTTTAGATTACTGGCTTGAGTAAAAGTTTTTCCACATTGCTCACAGCTGTATGGCTTCTGTCCGGTATGAGTTTTCTGGTGACTCTGTAAACACCTGGATGTTGTGAAGGCTTTGTCACAGTGCTGACAGCAGTGCGTTTTCAGTATCTTTCTTCTTTGTTTCTATGACAAACAAATAAAGAAAGAGAAAGAAAGAAAGATATTAAGTTAGGTGGGTGAATGTATGGCATTAGATGGTGAAACAAAGGCTCAGCAGGCCAAGGTGTGTCACATCTTACTGATCAGTGTGCCTGCTAATCAAGAACCTGCCTCTGCAGACAAAACACAGCAGTAACAAGAGGAGCAAAGTAGAGGGGTCATTGCAAGGATCCAGGGTTTCTTAAACTTGACCCTGACCAGACTAATTCAGGACATCTAGACCTCTCCTGACCTTTATGTGACCCCATTATTAGTTTTTCCCCATTTAATAAAATAAAATGACACCATTTACGAACACCCCCAAAACAACAAACAAGACAATCACAAAACTGTAGAGATATTGATATGGACTGTTCATCAGACAAAACCAGACATCTGAATATGATTAAGGTCCTCATCAGAGATGTGCCGCTATGATCATCATTAGTTCAAAATATCACAGAAAATGATACTGTCAAATGGTACAATCATATTAAGTGGTAGAATCTGATAAAGTAAATGTTGGGTTTGTTTGTGTGTTTGGTGGGGTAACAGTATATAGCCAAGTTTCACTTTGTTGCAAAGTAAGCTAGAAAATGTTTACTTTTAGTTTGAAGAATTTTCCATCCTCCCACTCATGTGCAGTACACAAAGTAAAATTCCTGTACAAAAACATCATAAGTATTAAAAGTTCATGTAGAAAGTGAAGTATTGATATACAGGATTTTATAACATATTTTGTTATGTAGGCGTCAGCATTTCCGAGCCTGCATGAATGCATCATGGGACGTTTACTGGTGCACGCTTGATGACGTACAACAACACGTTAGACTTGTGGGTCGCTAACCGTGTTCATAGCGTCCACCGCCATGTACATGAACACACAAACCAGAAATGAGGTTTATCTCCTCGTTGTCATTTTCTCTGTTATGTTTTCGACAAGTCGCCTCTGTGACATCACCGTCAGAGTCCGGTGGGTCCTATTTGAGTTCTACTCTGCTGGAGACACAACAGCTGAGAGGAGCGAGTGAGGACGTTCCTGCAAAGGCCCTGCCTCCAGAAACGGGGCTTATGTCTGTGGTTTGAAGAATTTTCCATCCTCCCACTCATGTGCAGTACACAAAGTAAAATTCCTGTACAAAAACATCATAAGTATTAAAAGTTCATGTAGAAAGTGCAGTGTTAACAAAATGTAGTCAAAGTATTAAGTGAAAGTGGTGTTTTTTGCTTTCTTTAACTGATACATTATTATAAGTGACATCATTAGATTGTGGACACAACATTATTGATGTTCTAACTACTGCAACAGATATTACTATTTTTATTATCTTAAAATTGACCATGTAGAAGCCAATAACTTAACGACGGATAATATAATACATTTACCCATTTTTTAATATAATAAGCCAATAACGTAATAAGTTATTAATGTTATAACTGAAGCCAATAATGTAATAATATACTGATATCACATTATTTAAGTTTCATTTTTTATCCAATAAATGAAACTTCAACAAAGTGATATCAGTATATTGTTATGTTATCTGCTCCAGTCTCCAAGAGAGAGAGAGAGAGAGAGAGGCCAATAACGTAATAACTTATTACATCACTGGCAAAAAGTTATTGCATTATTGGTTCAGGACTATTATTGTATTATTAGCTCATTACATTAAAAAACAAAAAGGGAAAATTTACTATGTTGTCTGCGGTTATTATGATATTGGCTTCTACAGACCTGTGGAAAATCCTTTAAGTCTTTGACCCATATTTTAACTAACGTAGGCCTGACTATAGGAGCCATACTGTCAATCTTAATGTTGGTTATGTGTGCTAGCCACAGCTAAAGGACAATATCCTGTAATGGCCTGAAACTGACCCTGAACTGTTGATGGACACTTGTAAGAACAAGGAAGAGCTGTATTTTAATAAAAGTTTGGAATATAAACTTATTATGCATTAAAGCTGATGAAGGCTTTGAGACACATTGTTATTTTTACTACAAATCAAAATAAACCAATACTCACTGGAACATAGACAATATACTGTAACTTTAGTAATGGTGTTTTAAGAAAGGTTTTAGAGATAATGGAGTAAAAGTCCCTGAATTTACAGAGGAAAGCTTGGAAATAACTGTGTAAAATGCTCCAACACATGAAAGAGAAAGATACAAAGAAAACTGAGCTCCACCCCAGGTAAAGCTCAAACAGATGAACTATAAGAATGAGATTCACCAACAGCCATTCAGTGTGTTTGTTGCATGAACAGCTCTCGGTTTGCTTGAATCACATTTTTGATGCACAGTCCACTGAACTCTGCTTGACTCAGTGTTCTTTCTTTATTAATTGATAATACATGTTGTGGAGAACCGTAACTTTCAACTGGTCTAGTTAAAGGTTTTTTCTCCTGGCACTAAGAAATGCTAACTAAGATGGAGGCGGTGGTCAACAATGAGTTCGTTGTAGACTTTCCCGACCCCCCACAGAACTCGTGACTTCAGGCTACAAAAGCTACTCGCCATCTCCGCTTCTGTTTAAATATATTTACTTAAAGCAGTCTTATTATCGTCGGTTTACTGCAGGATAATGAATAATGAAAGAATAATGAATCGAGAGGGAAATAGTTTTTATGGGGGATTTCGTTAAACTTTGTCTGGTATCACTAGTTTCACTACAGAGCGAAGACGAAATAGAAGGAAACACTGAAACCTTTTAGTAGTTTTTACGGCTGAGAAACTGACCTGTTTATCGGTGGTAGCAGAGGGTGAGTCCGGGTTCTGGTTCTCCTCCATGCTGCTCTTGTAGTAGTTCTGCTCTGTGAAAAACTAGCAAGTCTCTTCTTATCTCTTTTGATGCGCGCGTTTAATCTTCTTCCTTTGTCGTCTTCTTCCTCTGCTTTCTTTATCGGTTGGCAAACTAGGTTCAAGTCGCATTACCGCCACCTACCGAACGGAAATGTGGAACAGCAGTTTTGTGGGCAAAAAGAAAAGAGACACAAAACCCTAAATTCTCAAGATCTCTTCTTTCTTCTATCGTATAACTTCAGATACTTGATTATGTTATTATATACTTTCTTCGATACACTTCCAAGAAATTTCCCAATAGTGTTGAGTCTGGTATGCTGCTCTTGTAGTAGTTCTGCTCTGTGAAAAACTAGTGTTGTGGAAATTCTGTGCTCTTGGTGAAGAATGAAATAGAGACTTAGGTTTTATTGTCTTTGCAAAGAAAAACAATTTTCATCTGAGGGGGAAATAATGAAGGACTGAATAATTGTATTGAAGTGAATGTGATACCTCCCTGGTTTTAATGAAAGATCTGAAGGTTGGACAATTTTCTATTAAAATAAGTTAATATCTCCATTACCATTTGCTTCATAGTTTTACCAAGTTGTGATGTAAGTACTATTGGTCTGTAATTAGATAGATATAAAGATTATTTCCCCAGTTTCAAAAGTGGTACAATAATTGATCATTTTCAGCTTGTGGAATTTTTCCCTGTTTACCTATCGGCGTTGATGCATTGTTTCAGATTGTCGCTCGATAGCTTTGTGTTTAAACATTATGTTCAGATTAAAGTGTTGTTGTTTTTTTCACCAGTTGTTTCGCAGCTGTCGGTTAGTCAACTTCTTCATACATAAGCTTAGCTCTTTTACACACAAAAAAACCCATTTCCTGATTCTCGCCTTTGGATCTGAACACAAATCTTATTTTCAAACTTTTCCACACAACTTATTACAGTTCTAAAAAACACTTCTAGGACATAACTCACATTAGTGTGATGCTACCTAAGGGTTAACTCTTTTTCACTTCTGCTCAGCGCTCTTGGCGTTTCGTCCAGAGCCTTACACACACACATCATTCACACAGCGGCCTGCAGCCAGCCATACTACTTATTACAAAAGGCATTCATACACATTCATTTACACAATACCGGGAAAAAGGAGTATAACACTGTGTCTTGAGGTTGATATTTTATATTGATCAATTTAAATTTGTGCTATTGGAGTAATTATTGTTTGGCTGTGTAAGATAATTACTTGATAATTACTTTTACTTAACTTCAGTAACCCTTAAAGCAAGAGACTGAGAACAGAAGCCATCAACAGCCATCTGGGACTTTATTGAAGATGCAGCAAATATAGCAGACACCAATGAACCGGTGACAACAACAGAACAGCGAAGAACAGCGAAGAACAGCCCTGACCGTAACACCCTTTCAGACTCTGGCGTGTGGGCGTCATTTGTTATTGTGTGTCTTTCAGGTCAACGGCGTGTTCAGCCAAGATTCAATTTCCTGGAAGTCTAAACAACTTTTCTTGTAAGTGCTGGCTCCCTGATCTCCTTTAGGGATATCCATATGGTAAAAACAACTCCTTAAAAGGCTTGTTGCAACATCCCCAACTGGTTCAACTATTGACCTTTCGTCTCTCTTGTTGTTCTCACATTTTACTATGATGCACACATATCTGCCTCTACATAGTCCCTCCTCTTTATGATTTTAAAATGTTCGCAGAGATTATATATGATAAATATGTCTCTATATGTGTGAATATGGGTAAGATATATGGTACTGTGAGTACAACCAGTGTTCTTCACTAACATGGATATATGGTCTTGTGAGAACTTCTTAATGTGAACATGATACACATAAAAACACATATATATGGTGATATATAGACTTGATATAATCATAGGATACTACATGAAACACTGAAACATTGAAGCATATTCTTAGTGTCTGTCACTCATGATGAAGGCGAAAAACCTGACCGGCTGTTGAGTTCAGGAACATTCCTCCATTGCCCCCTCCCATTGGGTGGCCTGTTCCAAATTATTGGATTTCCAACAAATGGTTCAATATGCTTGAAAAATAGTGTTGGGGTGTGGGTGGTGGGATAGTACAGATCGCTGTGGAGAGTCCGGTCAGGGCTCTGGGGGGTCTCAATAACCAGACCGTGGAGTGCAAAGAGAGTTCTTTATTTCTGCCAGAGGTGGGTGTTCGTACAGAGACTTTCTAGAATATACAATGATATATAACAGAAAAGACCACACTCAGGTAAAACATCCTCATAATACAACAAAAAAGGGGGTAATTAGCCAACAAATATTAGCTTAAAGGTTTACCACATTAACTCTCTATTTACTACTTTAACTCAAACTAATTATGTTTCACAATATCAAACTGAAACCTACTTACAGGACAAATGGACGCACACAATCCTCTTGGACTGGAAACTAGTTCTGAAACATCCAAACTCAACTGAAAACTCCTACAAGCATGTCTAATGCTCTCTTCTTTGCTGCTAGCAAACCTACCTTTGTTGCCAAACAGAACAGCTACAGTGCGCCCTCTACTGGCTAACAGTTAGCTCTAGACAGCCTTTTCAACAATGCTATTGCTGAAATATTAACACAACTTCAGATAAATGTAACATACATACGCAAAATGTCAACTCAAAATCCGAATGTGAGTATGGAATTTAAAACTCAAAATTAAACACAGAATTGATTACGATATGGTGACAGTGATATTGTATTCTGATCACAGTCTCTCATTTATGTATGTGGTTATAGCATATCTCTTTTTCTGTCCTCTCTCCCAAAGAGTGCATCAGCCATTGTTCATTTTCCTTTACCTCACGGTTCATCCTCATCATCTGAAATGTCCTTGTCTTTCATGTAGTCAGGAATTGGGAATAGATCCGGTATCCCTCCCCCCTTTGCATCAGAAGGATTCTGCGCATCAATTGTTCAGGGGGCATCATACTTAGTATTTTTGCTCCTTGTATGTCTGCTGCAAGGTTCAGCTTCTTGTCCATCGTTCTCATACAACATCTCTTCAAGATAGGCATGACGCAACATGTCTATAAGAAAACTAGAATCAGTACTGTCAGGGCGCTTATCCATTTTCCAAAAAATTCCTCTAGCCCATCCCACTTAATACTTCAACCCTTACCAATATTTTCAGTCATTTCAGCCTTTTTATGAGTTTGATTGCAATTTTTTCTCAAATGGTATTTGTGCTGTCTCAATTTAATCCCGGCTGGGTTTATTAATTTGTATTATTACTTGAGCTCAACGCTAATTTAGTTTTTTTGTTTGCTGTCTCACTTAGGCCTGGAAAAAAAACCCAAAACAAACCCTAATCTCTCTAGACTCCCTTTTCACTGTTCACTATCAGCTCTATACGGAACACAAAAAACGCTGGTCTCTGTCTAGACTCAACCGTCCGCTGATCACTTATCAACTCTATACGGCCTTTATTTTGTACGTAAATACAACAAGAGGGTTCCAAAATATAATTATTGTTCGCAGATCAAATGTATTTTGTTGTGGTAATAATTCGGAACAACTCTCAAAGATGAAAAATAACTGAAAATTATAGAGTTGGTTTGTTTCTAAATGATATTGGATGCATGTGTTAATTTTATTGCTTAACCTGCTCTGTTTTCTTATATATTCGGTTTTTTTTAACATGTTCCAAACAAAACTCTGAACATGGAAACAAGAGAGAGAGAGAGAGAAAAACAGTCGATTACTTCTTTAGCTTCAGACTGATCCTTCAAACCTGAACCATTTCTTTGGAACAAACTGAAGGTATTAAATCATTGACATAAACTGAGTAATATGAGTTTTCAACCTTTTTTAACACTTGTGACACCTAATTGACCCCCAATTGAAACTAAGTTCATCTTGTCAATTTTTTTACTTTTTCTTTTCACGGTTAAAAGACTGAGTCGCTTCAGATTACATTTAAAAGAAAAATGTGAAAATTCAATCATTATAATAATGATTACTTAATGAGACATGTTCCCTTAATTTAAACCTAAACTTCATTAACACTCTACATATTTTATCTCCTCATTTAGTCTCACAATAGCCCAGTCTGTACCCAAACATACTATAACATTCTTATTACCATTAAGATTAATTTGTCTCTCTTTTAAACTAACTTCAAGATTGATTTCAACTATAAGTACCTTTCACCATTTGCTGGCCCACATTTTTTTTTTGCTCAAAACATTATAGAAGGCCCATTTCTGGTGTAAAAATGCTCTTCATTTTCCTCCACTGACAACTTGTGATTCACACTTTGAGCACTTCTACAACTTGGATCAACAAAGCTTAAAGCTGCAGTCTGTAGTTTTGAGAAAAAAGTGGACTTAGCCAGAAAATTTTAACGGAGTACAGCTTCCAAGTCCCTCCTTCTTCCTTTCTGCTGCACTACAGTCCTGCCTACAAAGCCCCTCCCCAGAGGAACCTGCCGTGCACGCTGCATGCACGTGAAGGCTCGTCCCCACAGT